>JAFFST010048122.1:7930-15430 GCA_022414735.1 Noturus placidus | reverse complement strand
CTGTTGAAAACACACCAAACAACCCCCCTCCCCCTCTCCCCATTATTATATAGTCTGTGTCCAACAGGGGGCGCTGTTGAGTTGTGAAAGAGCCGAGGCCACTTCAGTGCTTAGTCAGAAATGTCACAGAAGTCTAATGTCATCCACGCTCTCATTTTTTTGTTCAATAATATTTTATTTTTGTCCAGAAACTCGGTTTTAATGCTGTATTTCCCCCATAAACAAAAAAAAAAACGAGTGAAGGGAGGCTTAAATAACGAACAGGGGATTTCCCAGAATTCAATGTGCAAAGTATTTCAGTTGTGTCGTTGTGCATGCTGGGACAGGATTCACGTCCATCATGACAGAGACGAAAAGAAGAAGAAGAGGAAGGAGAAGTGCATAATGTTACTGTTATAAGCAGCAAATTCATTGATAGTAAAATGCTCACGTGACAAAAATATAATAATAATAATAATAATAATAATAATAATAATAATAATAATAATTCGTGCATATGCACAGTATTTAAAATGTGGCGTGAAAGAGTTAAGAGTGAAGTGTTAAGGAGTCCAGCTGACAGTCAGCTGAGAAAAAAAAAAAAAAAAAAAAGTTTTGGCTCCTCTCCTGATATGCTAATATGAACTGGTAGGACGCACCCCATTGGTTGTCCGTCCTAGTCAATTCCGCGTTTGGCCCGTGACGTCAGAACGCCTATAAAACTCAGCAATGCTTTTAAACTCATCTGCCGTTGTGTTGGCTTTTCAAAACATAACTCCCACACGTTCTTCACGTCCGAGTCGCAAGTTCTCCGCAAGTGCGTTTCTTTCTTTTCTTCACAACCTTCTCTCAGCTGCTCGCGCTGCGGTGTGCACGATGTGATTCAGGACGAGCGCGCGCACAAGAAGGAAAGGAGAAAAAAAAAAAAGTCTTCCATGAACGAAACGCAAAGAGAGAGAGAGAGAGAGAGAGAGAGAGAGAGAGAGAGAGAGGAGCTGCGGCTGGGATCTCGGGTGCGCGTGAAGTCTGCGGGACAGTGTGCGTAAAGGTTGGAGTTGAAAGGCTGGGGGAAAAGACCAGGGCAAGACAAGGACTTCTTCTGCAATCTTTTTTTTTTTTTTTTTTTTTCTTTCTCATTTGAACTGACGACGGAACCAAAAAAGAAAGCCATCAAGCTGGCTCACTCTCTCCCGGCCCACACCGCGCTGACAGCCGCTCTTCAGCCCCTGTGGAGGAGCGTCAACGGGAAGCGCATGGCGTCCGAGCTGGCGCTGAGCTCCACCGAGTTGCCCACCAGCCCTCTCGCCATGGAGTACGTCAACGATTTCGACCTGATGAAGTTCGAGGTGAAGAAGGAGCCGGCGGAAACCGAGCGCGTCGGTTTGACCCAGTGCGGGCGCCTGCTCGCCGGAGGCTCCCTGTCTTCTACGCCGATGAGCACACCGTGCAGCTCGGTGCCGCCCTCTCCGAGCTTCTCTGAGCCTAGTCCCGGTTCAGGGGGCGAGCCCAAAGCGCACTTGGAGGACTTTTACTGGATGGGTGGCTACGCGCAACATCAACAACAACAACAACAGCAGCAACAACAGCAGCAGCAGCATCATCAACATCAGCAGCAGCATCAGCAGCATCAGCAGCAGCAGCAGCAGCAGCAGGCGCCGTTAAACGCGGAGGCGCTCGGCTTCGGCACGGACGACGCCATGGAGGCGCTGATCAGCAGCGCGCACCAGCTGCACGCCTTCGACGGCTACGCGCGGGCGCAGCAGTTCCCTGCTGCAGAAGAAGTCGGGCCGGCCGCGGCAGTGGTTTCAGCCGTGATCGCCGCGACTGCTCCTCACCACCAGCACCACCATCATCACCATCACGGCAGCAGCGCGCATCCATCCGGAGCCGCGAGCAACCACAGCCATAACCATCATCATCACCACCACCAACAGCAGCAGCAGCAGCAGCAGCAGCAGCAACACGGACACGCGCACGGCCACGGGCACGTGGACGACCGCTTCTCGGACGAGCAGCTCGTCACCATGTCGGTGCGCGAGCTGAACCGGCAGCTCCGCGGTGTCAGCAAGGAAGAAGTGATCCGTCTGAAGCAGAAGCGGCGGACGCTGAAGAACCGCGGCTACGCGCAGTCCTGCCGCTTCAAGCGCGTCCAGCAGCGGCACGTGCTCGAAGGCGAGAAGACGCAACTCCTCCAGCAGGTCGAGCACCTCAAGCAGGAGATCGCGCGCCTCATGCGCGAGCGCGACGCGTACAAGCAGAAGTACGAGAAGCTCGTGGGAAGCGGCTTCCGCGAGAACGGCTCGAGCAGCGACAACAACCCGTCGTCGCCGGAGTTTTTCATGTGAGTTGCGCACACCATCATTACAGGCAAAAAAAGAAAGAAAAAGAACACAGGCAGAAGTTTTGTCCCGTGTAGATTTTTATCATAACTTTTTATTCGGATTGTGCTTTTTTTTTTTTTTTTTTTAAACTTTTTAAATTCTTTATAAACAAGCAGTCTGTTCTTATCCAGCGTCCCCACTTGCCCAGCGTCCAGCTTTTATACCCCCTCCTCCCCCCCTCCCCCCCCTCTTATATTTTTTGGACCTTCTTTTTTCTTAAAACACGCATATGTGCCTTTTTTTTTTTCTTTTCCACCCAACTTCAGGTGTTCCCCCCCCCCCCACAAGCAGGCTGTCATGTCTCTGTTTTTAATACTCCGTGCATGCACTCAGATGTCCATCAGTCCTGTTTTTTTTTTTTTTTTTTTTTTTTTTTTTTACTCCAGAACAACATGCTTGCGTAAAACATCTCCAGTACAGACTGGGTGCAATTATTATTTTTATTATCATTCTTATGTGGAGGACCAGAGACCCAAACCACCTTGCTTTCCTCCACCTTCATCATCATCATCATCATCATCATGATCTCATACGTCCTGTCCTAACTGCCTTGTGTGTGTGTGTGTGTGTGTGTGTGTGTGTGTGTGTGTGATGACGAGACTCATAAGAAAGAAGCTATAGACATTGCAAAAAAAAAAAAAAAAGAAAAAAAAAAAAGAAAGAGAGAGAGAGACTGGTGTTATTATTATTATTATTATTATTATTGCCTGCATGCTGGACATGTATGGTTTGTTCTTATTCTTCCCTTTTTTTGTTTGTTTGTTTGTCTGCTTGAGAACTGAACTCTTTTTGTTGTTGGTTTTGACTTGGATAACTCCAGCATGGCATTCTTCATACTCTTCCTTCGTTTGTCGCCAAAAGTCACTTTTTTGGAATATTGTGCAAAAAAGTGAAAGGACATCCTGGCCTTACACCACCATCCCTCCTCCCGCATTGACCTGAGCGCGGCCATCCACACGCAGCCCATGCACTGAACCCATTCCTGTCGAGAACTGGCCGAGCGGAAGCCATGTTTCAGGGGACAAGGACCTCATCCTTGCAAAAAAAAAAAAAAAAAAAAAAAACAAGTTGGCCTTAGACGTAAGGTTCATTGCCCTATGCACTAAACTCGTTCCTTATCATAGTGTTAAGGTGAACTGGAAGGACTCACACAGTGTATTATACAGCAGGATTGTTATGATGCAGAAGCTTTTTCAATCATTATTATTATTATTATTATTATTATTATTATTATTATTATTATTATTATTATTATTATTATTATTATTATTTCAGCATGTGCTTGCCATGAAAAAAGCAGTCTGACCAATGTAGCCCCTCTCTAAATCCTCCCACTGAACTGCATTTTGAAACCAAAGTATTAAGTTTTATTCAGTGCGAGGAATGGTGAATTTAAAAGAAGAAGAAGAAGAAGAAGAAGAAGAAGAAGAAAAAAATAAACATTTTGGACTGAGTTGCACTAATATGTAGCCTGTAGCTAATCACACAGCATATCACACCACGATGGAATCTATCTAGAACGCTAATTTTAAAATAAATAAATAAATAAATAAACGTTTTAAAAAAAAAAAAAAATGTTTTTAAAAAAACCCCAACTATTTAAAAATAAAAAAAAGAAAAAGAATAAATAAATAAATAAATAAATAAATAAATAAATAAATAAATAAATAAATAAATAGAACCAACCCAGACATCTCGTGGCGTTGCTGGAGAGTTGATGATCTCACAATCCTGTGTTAGTTACATTGTCGAGCAGGGCTTTTTTTTTCTTTTTGTATTATTTTATTTGTTGGTTTTTGTTTTTTTTTTTTTTGTTGTAAATTCATTATTTCCGAGGCAATAATATAATAATCAATAATGTCTGGACATTGTTTTATAGTCAGGGATTGACACCCTGCTTGTATAAAATGGGACTATACCGTTCATCAATTAAATTTTGTAAGTATGTTTATTAAAAAAAAAAAAATCTCTCATATATATATATATATATATATATATATATATATATATATATATATATATTTTGCTGTGCAAAATTATTTCACTCACTAACCATAAGTGATGTTCATATGTGCTTATTTTTCATTTCATACAATTATATGATATGCAATAATAAAAGCAAAAGCAATTTGGGCTTCATAACGTCTGTGTTCTTTTTTTTTTTTGGATGTTAATTGATTAGTTTTTCTTCTTGTTTTTTTTTTTTTTTTTTTTTGGTGTAGCTAGTTTATCATTACAGGACGTTTTACGGAGGTATTAAAAAAAAAAAAAAAAAAAAAAACCCTGAACACAACTGTATCTGATGAATCACGTGACCCGACACAGGTGATACAGAGTCGTGTATGATTGTCTTTAAATCCGATCAAAACGTGCAAAAAACCCCAAAGATATTCGATTAAAAAAACGAAATGTAAAGTAGATCAGTTCTAACGATGCGTTCTAGAGGACGACGATGTGTCATAACAATCATCCGGCGCTTTATTACACGCTCTCGGAAGCCACAAGGTTATCGTCAAGTTTCACAACCTGACTCGGAGAGAAAAAATAACAACGTCGAAATATTTCTTGGGCGCTAACTAACGACTGGTTAAAGCATCGTTTAGTGACTTTTCGAGCGGACGTTGAGGATACGACGACGACGACGACGCCGTGTAAAGACTGCAGCGTGGCGTCCGTCGCTCGCCGTCACGTGTGTGAGATTGTTCTCTTTGAAGTCCAGATGATTCACAACGCACATCTACACCCGTGTTTTACGTTACGTTCCGCACGTTTACGTCGTTTTCCCATGGGACGTCCCCTCCCCCGACGACTCATGTATTTTCACGTGTTCATCGTTTCACACAGCTTGACGTCTGCGGTTTCAGAGCAGGATATGATGAAAAGCTCTTCACGTATTACTCGTGATCACGTGTTCCTCACATCCTTCTTGTCTCAGACGTGTATTGTTATTATGTGAGAGTTACGACTTTCGTAAAAAGAGATATAAAACACAGGAACGGGCCTGGGACATCTGACACCGTGTACGAATGGAAAAGGGTACTAGACTGTACTGTGTCGTTCTTTTATCTGTTGTAGCTTTGGTTCATGTGTGTCTTTAAACTGAAATGTGTGTACTGCACCTTTAAAAGAGACTGAAGTGAAGCTGCCAACGTGTATTTTACATCTTTTTTGGGGTAAAACGTATACACTAAAGATGGAAAAGGGGGTACGGTCCATGGTACCGTTTAGTACCATGTTAAAGACAAAATAAAAACCTAGATGCTCTCACACACACACACACACACACACACACACACACACACACACACACACACACACACACATGTTACCATAAGCCTGGTCCTTAATATAAACAGAATTCGATCATTTGTGAAACTTTATGTACATATATTTTACTAGCTTATGCATTCATCTGTACCTGTGTGTGTGTGTGTGTGTGTGTGTGTGTGTGTGTGTGTGTGTGTATTCATATGTTCTTCTTGCATGTGCGATCCTACACATCTAGCAAGTCTGTGTGTGTGTGTGTGTGTGTGTGTGTGTGTGTGTGTTCATATTTCATGTGCGATCCTACACATCTAGCAAGTCTGTGTGTGTGTGTGTGTGTGTGTGTGTGTTCTTCTTGCATGTGCGATCCTACACATCTAGCAAGTCTGTGTGTGTGTGTGTGTGTGTGTGTGTGTGTGTGTGTGTGTGTGTATGTATTCATATGTTCTTCTTGCATGTGCGATCCTACACATCTAGCAAGTCTGTGTGTGTGTGTGTGTGTGTGTGTGTGTGTGTGTGTATTCATATGTTCTTCTTGCATGTGCGATCCTACACATCTAGCAAGTGTGTGTGTGTGTGTGTGTGTGTGTTTGTCAGTAAGGCATACTGTGATGCTTTGCAGAGTTAAATGCAGCTAAATGCTTAAGGAAACTGTTTTTATTTGTTTATTTGTAAAATCACATTGTGGTATTAAACAACAGTGTGCGTGGTCCATTTTGGCGGTTTGAGAGGATAACAGCGTCCACGATGAGGGTTTGAAACGGTTCTCCTCATGATTTATGGGTTGAGAGAGAGAGAGATAGAGAGAGAGAGAGAGAGAGAGAGAGAGAGTTCAGTATGATGCTCACTCTACCATTTCACAATGATCTTGTTTTCTGGTGGTGAAACGTTTACACGCACAATGGTACAGTTGAAGTAAAGTTGAAGTAAAGTAAATATTCACGTACGTCAAGCTGAACCTTTTTCAGAACGTTGCTTTTTATTGTATTCGCATCTCTACTGAATGTTGAACACCTGTACATTGCAAAGCGCTTTCCTGACGCAGCTCATTTGCACGTAGCGACGCCCATAAAACTCCATAAAGGGTAAAGTGTACAGACAGCTGGGAGCAGGAAATGAACAATCGGCATAAAGACTGAAAAACACAAGTTATGTTGACCTTCTTGCATGACAGCAGTTCAGACCACGGTGTTGAAGGTGTCTCTTAATGCTTGTACCTGTTCTCGTACTTGTATCTACCTGACGTCTCCAACTCCTTCACCAGGTCCTTCGTTGTTCTCCGGTGGTTCAGTTTAACCTTTTGGACCAAAGTAAGTTCATCTCCAGGAGGTCATTTGTGCCACTGTCCAGAACAGAGTCTGTGCGGACACTCCCAATGAACTCCTGATTACCACAACTGGCCAATCAGAAGCTTCTAAAAGTCATCGAGGTCATTTCTGGAATCTTCCGGACTGATTAAAGAGACAGTACGTCAACTTTTAACTCACTGGAATTCTGCTCCAGTGAATTAATGCTGAAACAAATCTGTCTCTAATCGATCGATTTAAAATGACCTCTGATGTGAATAAAGTCGACGCCCTAATTGACGGTGTCGGAATATCATTACCCAACGTGTATGTCAGCTTTTGGCCTGAACTGGATATAATAATAATAATAATAATAATAATAATAATAATAATAATAATAATAATAATAATAATAATTCAAGAATAAAAGCTTGTAATGGGTTTTGGAAATGTTTTTTAAAACATGCAATGTGCATCTCAGACCTCGGAAGTGTTTGGATTGTGTTTTTAACCCAGGATATTTAAGAATATATATATATATATATATATATATATATATATATATATATATATATATATATATATATATA
>JAFFST010048120.1:39952-73337 GCA_022414735.1 Noturus placidus | reverse complement strand
CTCGGCCCCAGTCGTGTTTGAATGCATCCTCGGGTTTTCGTATTCTTTCCAGACATTTTTACGTGACAAAAAATTCAAATTATAAGCAAAGATAAGGACTAAAATAAGTTAAAGTATATTATATGACCAAAAAGCGCAAATTAATTAAATTTTTAATTGAAATCAGCAGGAACCTCCAACTTCACGTCCCACTCCGTTCGAACCCGAACTAATTCTTTTAATTTTAAGATATATTCCAATATTCCATAATATGTCTCCATAATTAGATTTAGTCCAGGGACATTTTTCCATGTAAAATATTATCACACTTTCTCGTATGGTTTATGTAAACCTCCTTGTTTTATCATCCCTGTCGTACCGATGCCTGCGGAAGGAGTTTGAGAGTCATACAAGGTTTCAATGACAACATCTGCATGAGGAAATGTCTGAGGAAACTCCCTGACAGAATCTGCTTTACATTTTGATTAGCTCACAACTATTTCCTGTGCCGGAACATTCTTGGCTGCGGTGCTTCTTTTCTCACCGTCCCCCGAGAGCTGAGATAATGACTCCTGGGCTTCTGAATGTAGGAGGTTTCGCAGGAGTTTATACATTCTGCTTCTTATAAATGAGGACATTACAGTCTAGGACTCAGAATCAGAAAGTTTGAAACTGCTTATGAAATCTTTACTTTTACATATTTTTAACTTGAACCTTAAAAAATATTTTCTATATACTCTTGCATGTCACGCAAGGTAATGTAGCAGCATATCAAATAAAGGAATAAAGGAAATTGATTGGAGACAGAGTTAATTGATGGAGGTGGGGGGGTGGGGTAGTCTGATTAGGTAAAGGAGTCAAAGTTCTCTATCAACACTACATGATGTAGTAATCCTCATATCAAAAAAAGTGCTGTGCAAAAACTGCTGGCATGTTTCCATGAATCAGAAACTGACACTGGCGTGCTTTTTTTGTGTAAACTCTCAGCTTTGTGGTCATGAGCGTAACCACACATTCTTTAGTGGGGTCATTTGTCCCCCCAATGTTGCGGAAATACCAATCTGTCCCCCCAATATACAGTACAAAATATTTTCCATAAGTCCCCCTTTAATGAACCCTGCCAAAAGATCTGTCTATTCTTCATCTATTCTATTTATTTATTTATGTCTATTCCTTTTTAATATATTTCCGTTTGTTAAGGAAAATTGGTGTGCCCCCCTCCAGTTGTACACTTGGTTGCGCCCAGACTCAACACAAGTTTGTTGATATATTTTAGCAGCTCAGTCTGTAAGAAATGGAGACAGCAGCCAAACGTAGAAAAGTGCTGCTGAACATACAAGCTTTTTACAGACAGTAAGTAATTAGATGCCTAAATAGTAGGTAACCTTAGCTTAGTATAGCAGGCATTATACCATGGCTTGATTTGTTCTTAACAACGCCAATTAACTGTTGATTTTGCACACCCATGAAGTAGGCTAAGGAAGTTATTTTTTTCCCCATAATGTAATTTAAAAATTTAAACTTTCATATATTCTAGGTTCATTACACATAAAGGGTAATATTTCAAGCCTTTTTTGTTTGTTTGTTTGTTTTAATCTTGATGATTATGGCTTACAGCTCACGAAAATCAAAACTCCAGTATCTCAAAATATTCGAATAAACAATTTATAATACAGACATATCGATATGAGAAGAGCGAATTAACTCAAAACACCTGCAAAGTTTTCATGAGAGTTTAATCTCTCAGTCTGTTTCAGTACACAACCACACTCATGGGGAAGATGAAAGTAAATGCTGTATTTCATTTGGAAATCAAGGTCCCAGAGTCTGGAGGAAGAGTGGAGAGGAACAGAATCTAAGTCCAGTGTGAAGTTTCCACAGTCAGTGGAACGGTATTAGTTTAGGGATGTGTACTGTAAGCTGTTGGTGTTGCTCTATAAAACGTTCCATTCAGAAGGCAGTATAAAAGTCAGCTGTCCTGTAAGGTTCCTTTAATTGAACATAGTTTCAGACATCTTTCTCAAAGAAACAAATCCCATAATTCTGTTTAAAACCAGATGAGGGTTTGATGGTAGTCTGAAAAACAACAGAGAGAACTGTTTCTCCAACAGCTAACATACGATGAAGGGTGTCGAATGTAATGCCAGAAAGGTTCCTTATTCACTGTTATTATTTTTTATGATATCATCACTGTAGAATGTTTCAATATTATGATATTACAGAAGTAGATTTCAGATCAGAGCTATTGAACATGTGAGAAAAATAAGAAGACAAGTAAAACTGCTTGTTACTTTGCGACTAGAAAATTATGAATTAATCAACTTGACAGTTGTACTGCAACCAAATGATAGTTTTGTTGTAGTGTGTTTTCATTTGTTTTGCGTGTTTTTTTTTTTTTTTTTGTAGTTTGTTTGTTCATTTACACTGTATACTTTACCTAGGTAGTATTGTTTTCAGTTATATTACTTTTATTGACATCAGAAAGATACAAATTTCAATTAAAAATATCAAGATACAAGAAACAAACATTTGGTGGTGAAAGAGTAAACATTAAATAGTTTTTTTTTTTTAAGTTCTAAGTTAAAGATTAAGAATAATGAATTGATAAATCTATATTTTGCAATGAAAATGTATTTTTTTTCGATGCATGACTGGCTTATTTATTTCTGTAACTATTTGTTTATTTGCCAGTTGATTTTTCCTTGTTTGTTTGTTTGTGTATATATTTATTTCACAGCTTCAAAAAAAATAGATTAGAATAATAAATGATATTATAAACAAACAACAATATTGTTTTTGTGATGTGTTTCAATTTGCCTCATGCTTGTGGTTTGTTTGTTTGTTAATGTTAGTTTGCTTGCTTTTTTTGTATATTTGCTTGCCAGTAGTTTTGTTTTTCAAATGTATTACATGTATTGGCATCAGAAAGATACACATTTCAATATCAAATTTCAAGAGTACACCATGTCCAGTGGGTTCTGAGCTCTATCCCATGATGCACTGGGCCTGCTGTACACAGATTCAGTAGCGTATTTGAATCAGTTTTTCTCCCCCCAAACACCACTGAACTTCAGCAGTCACTTGGATCGACCCACCACATGCACCACAACACACAATGACACGATTGTGACAGAAAACCGTGGAACTGACTCACAAAAGCATCTTTTCAGCTTTCGTCAGTGGTGAAAACGCTCGACTGTTGATTAGCTCACAGGTCAGAAGGTCAGCGTCGTGCAGTGGGCGACGTACTGATATGAAGACGTGGGTAAAATTAAACGGATGGAAATGTCGATTTAGATTTAGCGGTGGATATAACTGTATGAGCTACATATTTCCTGGAGAAAATATTTCAGAAAATATTGACCTGAGTGAGTCCAGTGCAGAAGGAACAACGATTTGGAGGAGATCTATAATAATATAATACACCTGTATAAATAAAAGATTGAGAATTAATCAGACATTGTCACTGAGGAAGTCAGGCCTGTAATACATGGAGAACATTAGCAGGAAGCATCTGCACAGCAGCTTTATGAGGCAGTGGACGGGTTATTGATTGTGTTACGCTACACAGTAATAGCTTTGTGAGATCTTGGCGTTTCTCTTGGGGGGGGGGGCTTCTTGGAGTTTATGCTAATCATAAAGAGCCGCATTCCATTTGAAGAGCAACAAGGGCCCCTTCTGCATGATAAACACACATCTGATGGGATGAAGAGCATCAAAAGTTTGCACCCCCTATGGTTTCTGAGTATGAAATTGCTTTTTTGTTGTTGTTGTTTTTGTTTGATTGGTTGGGTTTGGGGGTTTTGTTGTTGTTCTTGTTTATATGATTTTTTTTGTGACAAATCATAAAACTGAGAGGACTAAAACTCTGTTGAGGGAATTAAAGAATTTAAAGATTTCTGCATTATTTATGCATAATAATTGTAAAATTTTGTTATTTTAACCTAAATCACAAATGTCTAACACAAATGTATTATTATTATTATTGTTGTTGTTGCTGCTGCTGTTAGTTCATAATTTTGTCCCAAGAGAAGACAAACGTTAATTTTCCTGGACTTCACTATTTATTTTTTTATTTCACACTTGTTTTTATTTTGTTATGCAATTCAAAATATCTCATGGATTATATTCCCCACTATGATTGGGGTTTAACTTCACTGGGTTTAAACATATCTTTAAAACACTTGGATTAATAGATTCCTATTAGGTCGGTCAGAATGAAAAACTAAATGAATAAAAAAAGAAAATATACAGACATTCGAATTTATACAAAGAAAAATATGTATTGTTTATTTAAATGATTTATTTGTTTGTTTGTTCGTTTAAATTAGGTTTTTTTTTTTTTTTTTGGCCCCAAATCGAGTTTCTATGGACCTCACAGTTCAATTAAACTTTATTTAAATTGTACCACCATGTTTTTTTTTTTATTTAGAAATGATTTAATTTTTAAATGTACTATTTTCATTTTATTTTATTCCACAATTTCTTGCTAACCACTAAGCTGCCGTGCGCCCATTATTATTATTATTATTATTATTATTATTATTATTATTATTATTATACCACTATGATAACTTGCAGCTTCTAAAACACATTAAAATGCACATTTTCATCTGTAATGAAAAGCACAAGACGTAATATACGTTCTTAAGGTCTGTGATAGAGTTTACAAATATTATTTAGATTTGTACGAGATTTTCAAATTTGAAAAAAAAAAAAGAATAACTGAAAACAGAAGATTTTACACTTCAACATAAAAAAATTCTATAAAGATATATTTAAAATCAATAACATAATATTACCCACTGAGAAAAAAAAATTAGATTACCAAAAAAGTGACCTTCACTTTTTGTTATGTCTCTGTGTGTTACAGTACAAATGATGACAATTTAATACTTTGTTCAAGTATTAATTATATTATTAACAGCATACTCCATCATGTTTTATCGAGCTTTTCATACTTCTATAGTAGTTCTTGTTCTGCTCTTGGACCCACAGATAATAACCTCTACCAGAGTTTTCATTGCATACTTTTATGTAATTATATAAAACTCTTTCAGAAGAAGCACCTGGAAGAAACACAAAGCACTGCACACCTCAGCTGCTTTTAGAATAATCCCAACAAAAGGATCACCTTTACAATTACGTTTCAAAAAAAGCTATTGAGCCCATCCTCTCGAGTATTCTTGACTATTATTATAAGTCAACACACAAAGCATGTATAGAGTCTGCATGGAAAGAGCATGTATAGAGTGTGGGGTGGAACTGTATGGAAAAGTCATAGCATGCAGTAACAGTAACAGTGAAATGTAACACTGGGAAATTAAATACAGGTACTTTACTGTGCAAAAGTGAGTCCACCTATAGCTTTTTTTCCAGAATTGATACCGCTGCAAACACAAATTACAATATTTATTTATTTATTTATAGAACAACAATAGTAGTAGTTGTAGTTATTATTATTATTATTATTATTATTATTATTATTATTATTATCATCATCATCATTGGAACTAGTATTATAATATTAGTGGTGCAAATTAAAAGGAAGAACAAGAAGAATTTAAGGCAGCATTCATTATCATATGTAAATATGGCCTCACAGAAAGTGTCAGGGAATTGATTACTCGCTGTCTGTCTATCGATCTGTCTGTCTATATGCATGTTTATCCATGTCTGTCTTCCTGTCTGTCTATTTCTCACTGTCCATCTGTCTGTATGCATATCTCTCTCTCATACATTATATATATATATATATATATATATATATATATATATATATATATATATATATACACACACACACACACACACACACACACACACACACACACACAGGTATATATACAGTATATTATATATATATATATATATGTCTGTCTATCTGTCTTTGTTTATCTATCTGTCTGTCTATCTTTTGTCTTTTTTTTACTATCTATATATCTAGCTGTTTGTCTGTCTATCTTTTCTGTTGGACACATAATCCTCAGATATGTCTCCTGTTCCACGCTGTTGAGTGACAGACACATCTCATGCTGCTGTGTAAAATCGTGTCAGACACATGAAGAATCTCAATGACATATTTCTCCAGAAGTGTTCACTCAAACTGAAAGTCTGCTTGTCATATTTCAGAGTGATGCAGTCGCTCAAGTCAGAGACGGAGCTGACAACGTGTATGAAAAGAGTTCAAATACACCAATAACCTGAGTCACTCCACGTATCAGGTGTTAGACATTAGTACTGAGTAATGATGGACGCTGTGTGTTTGAACAGAATTCTTGAAATAATGAAATAAATGTTAAGCATTATTTAAACGTTGTGTTACTATGATGAGAGAAAAGCCTGCTGGTGGAGCTCTGCCTCACACATGCATGGACTGCTAATGACATGGGGATTTTCAGCAGTAGGAAACAGGCAGAACATTGGGTTTGTTGAAGCTCTGATTCGTGGGGATACTGAGGAAACTCGGTGAAAGGGGAAAAGCAGCGGAGCGAGCCAAGATCCAGATTAAGGGTGGCACAGTGCCCTCATGTACACTGACGCATAAACAATGTGAGGCTGTGATGTTGAAGAGTGGGATGCTATGAAAAATTCATGGCATGATATCCATACAGGCCAATATTACAGTTTTTGGAATGCTGAATTGTGTTAATGAGTGAAACCGGTAGAATACTTTGGAAAAATTTTGCGTCACAGGATTTCGGTCATCTCGACATACAGCAGTTTTTTGTGATTGTTGCGGCCAAAAAAGCTTCATTTTTCTGCAGTTTTTGCCAAAAATAAATTTTGTGCTTTTTTTCATGGAAACTAGATGAATTGTTGAAATCGCAATCGCACGCAATTGCTTCACATGCTCTTTCACAGTGATTGTTTGTTTTGGTTAAATCAGACCTTTTAGCCGTACTCATGTTTGACACACGCAAATCGAAGAGGGCCTTGACTGAACGCGCACCGTGATGATGTCACGTGACGCCTCTCAAAGGCCCAAACCTTGGCAAAAGTAGCGGTAATTTTTTAAAACGGTAAGCTCCTCTGAATATTGCGGCGTTTGCTTGATTACGCGTTCATTTCTGTGATCCCAAAATCCTGCAGGGACTGATCCAGCTGGAGTGAAAAGATGCTCACAGATAGATGACTTATTTTCCATTATAAAATATGAGTAATTATCGAACAATAGCAACAAAGAGTCAACGTTTTAAATGCTGCCATGTGCAACCCCACAATAAATGTGCAGCAGTATATATATATAATTTTTTTTTATGTCTTTGAACAAGTCTCTTTTTTTCTATTTCCTGAAGTTATGAGCTAAAAGAAAAAACAATGTTCTAAGGGAATTGTAAGACTTTCCTGTGGTGGAACACCATTACAAAGCACTCGCACTAGAGACTCCTTCCATTAATGTTAAACAAACATCTCCTTACACACGACTTATACGTTTTTCTTTGTTAACCAATGACTTTTTAATGTTTTATTATTAGTCCTAGATACTGTGAAGCATCAATCATACATGTCCCTATAAATAATCCATTGCTATAGAAATGATAACGTATTACAAGGAGTATGTTAATATAATCCTGGGACTACCTGGGACTACCTTCATAGCCGACAGTTACAGAAAACTAATCAACACCTTCTGACCAATCAGATTTTCTGCAACAATCTGCACAAACTGATGGTTTAATTCATCTCTTTTGAATACACGGAAATTTAATTCATGCTAAATTCATGTGGAATTATTTTCAGTCCTAGTTTGACTAAACATTCATTCATTAAGGTGTACGTATTTACTTTAAGAAAAACTATTAATTCAGGTAATAACTTATCTTGTTAAATGTATCTCCTTCAAATATCGAAACGGCCGGTTCTGTCTTACCCATCACCTGGAACTTTTAGTAATTATGTAAAAACTAGTCAACTGATGAACTTCCATCCTCAAAAACATTTAAATCTTGATTTAGTTCTCTCAGCTTCCTACAGCAATTCATCCCTGCATGGTCAGCGTGTGGATGTGTACCACCTGTTTGATGGATCTTGTCAGATTGTAGTGTTAGTGCTCATGTCCTGGTTATATTTTGCATTGGAATTCATATGCACACACACACAAAAAAAAATTAATGTCATCATAGTTTTTATCCGCTTATAGTTACATTAAATGCTGTGGAAGATTGTTCTTGCCATCATTTACATTTTAGCAGTTACAAAGTGCCACTCTCCCAAAGTTATTTTAAAATGATACCCAGTTATCATCAATAGGCAAAAGTAAGTAGATGCGCAAGACGGCATCCTGTGCTTGGATCGTTCTTCTAACAGGTGTGTATATGTGCAAATCAGAGATGTTACACGGAATACAAGCTTTTCTGTTTCTATATTTCCACCACTTTTTTCATGGTCGTTTTTTTTTTGGAAAGAGAGATAGATTCGAGAGACCGCCTGTATGAGTGGGAAAGTAGCAGGACAATAAATCATCACCCTTACCTACTTATCGCCTCTCAGACCTTCAGAGGAAAAGCTTCAGTGCCTTCTGATAGGCAATTTAGCCCCGACAAGCTCGCATGGACTTCCTGCTATGAAACCTGGTGCATTTGAAGCACATCTCCCTCTGGCTTCCTGGGCCTCCGAGAGGGCTGTTTACTTTCCCACTCCTTAGGCTGAATGAATGTCAATGCCCCTCCTTTCTCTCTGTCCCCTTGGTCCCTCTCTCCCTCCCTCTCTCCCTGCATTGTCATTCACTACCTCCCTCCCTTTCTCTTTTCTCCTCCTAACTGCTCAACACTGCTTAAAGCCCCACTGAGTGAAAACAGAGGTTTTTCAACTGCACCAGGGCCAATGGCAGACCTGGAGAGATACTTAATGTCCAATCAGAGCACAGCCTGGAGGCGGGGACTTGAGACGGGGGGGGGGGGGGGGGGGGGGGGAGGAATAGGACAAAGAAGGAGAGAGAGAGAGAGCGAGAGAGAGAGAGAGAGAGAGAGAGAGAGGGAGCGCGGGAGAGCAAGAGAGAGCAAGAGAGAGAGAGAAAGAGCGAGAGAGAGAGAGAGAGGAGATTGGCATGAGACAGATTACGCTGTCTCTAAGATGTCCTAAAATGGGGAATAAATGGAATTTGCTAATTGAGGTCTTAAATCATGGTTCGATTTGATTTATAGTTACATTTATTAAATAAACAAAGAAATAAGGCAGAATACAAATCCTAAAAATAGTCTACGGGACCAACCTTGTGTATGACACAATCAAAGAACCCAAACTTAGAATAAAGTTTAAGTTACACAAAACACTACTGTCAAGATTCCAAAATCATCTCAAAATCATTCACAGGACAGACATTTGACCGACATTTCGTGCATTTTTGTGCGATTACAAATATGTTGTATTGTTATATTACAGAGAAAAACCTGTAAAAATGGTGCAAGCAGACATTTATGCAACATTTACGGAAGGAGTCGCCAGAACAAAAAAAAGTTTTCCACTTTTTATAACGTCGGTGATAACGGGCAGTAACATGTTTCATGGACATTCAAAACATTAAATGCGACAATAAATGAATAAAAAGTAAATGTCATTCTTTAATTACTTCAGATTGTTTAGTAATTAGCAAACTGCTGTGGCGTAAGAGGGATAAAGCAGTCCGGGATATGCTGTTACAGGAAAATAATAAACAAACAAACAAAAAAAAAACATCATTGTCTCCACCACAGAGTGGATTATTTGCTAATAACTGATACAGTGTGAAGAGCAAGAAATAGACTACAGACAATAATCCAATACCAAGAATGTCACTTATATGGTAAGACCTGATAAAATGTTGAATCAGTAGACATGTTTTCATACACAATATTTTTATGTGAATATCACATTTAAAATTAAAAAAAAAAAAACTCCATGCGAATAAAATCACAAAAATTAAGGCAGCTAAAACTTTTTTATCTGATAATAAGACATGCACATAAACTACTTTGGAAGCACATTTTTA
The DNA here is from genome assembly GCA_022414735.1 of Noturus placidus. Taxonomy (NCBI): domain Eukaryota; kingdom Metazoa; phylum Chordata; class Actinopteri; order Siluriformes; family Ictaluridae; genus Noturus; species Noturus placidus. The sequence goes on along the minus strand of JAFFST010048120.1, from coordinate 63,388 downwards.
TTAAATACTTTCCTCAATGCGCATCAGAAAAGTAATGTAACTTTGCCTCAATAAATCATGTGATGGGAAAATTGGCTCAGAAAATTGGCGTTTCTCCGGAAGTGACGATTCTGTTCTCTTGAACACATGAGATGGAAATGTTACTTTATTCACAAAGGTTTTAATGCGATATTCCAATTTTTCGCAAGTGAAATTTGTAACTAGGATAGAAACATAGCTAGTGACTTTCATTATCACAAATTGATAACAGTGAGGCTTCCTTCTCCCAGAAGCTCCGGGAGTCTCCCGCATGTTGACAGCGACTCCATGAGGCTCGTAAATTCTATGCAATATCTCAGAAATGTATTTTTACTAGCAAGCTAGCGAGTACACAAGAGAGGGAGAGACGAGAGAATTTATAATTGTAGATGGGCTCTGGAGAGATTGAGAGAACGAGTGATGAGATGTAGCGAGAAAGTGACAGAGCGTTTCCCAATTGGTCTGTCTTTCTGCCAACTAGACCAATCAGATTTACCCGTGGTCATGCTTTACAGTCGACCTTTCTCAGATCAGTGTACCACTGTAGTTCAGTAACACTGTAGTGTCCATAAAAGAAGAAATACTAAACACACTAGCATGGTGATTGGGTGAGATGGGGTTTCCCGGAAGGGCTACGTCCCTGAAGTGAGTTTTTACAAGGTTGGTGTCTGCATTTACCATAATTTGACTGCGCTCTTCTTCTTTCAACTCCAGTGTTCAGATACAGCTGTTTGTACGAGAGATCCTGCTGGTTTCATACATTTTGTATCTGGATTGTACCCTGATAAGCTTTCTACCATTTTTATACCTGTTATAGCAGCCTAATTGGTTTATGGCACACAACATGCAAATCAGCTCAATCCGTTTAACCACCAATTCTTGTGTTTTTCCACATTTTCAGTTGGCCAAAAATCAGCTGCCATTTTAAATCCTTCAAAGTGACGAATTTTACTGTAACGTCAGTAGGGGCTTCAGCCATCACGTCTCTTGGAGCGAGACAGATCTATATACACTTTGATAACATGCTTCTAAAATGTGATTGGGTGATCAGATTTACATTTACATTTATTCATTTAGCAGACGCTTTTATCCAAAGCGACTTACAAATGAGACACAATCACACACCATTGGTAGCAGAGCTGCATGCAAGGTGCTAGCTTGCCATCGGGGGCAACTTAGGGTTCAGTGTCTTGCCCAAGGACACTTCGGCATGTGATCACCCGGGCCGGGATTCGAACCGCCAACCCCACGATTAGTGGATTAGTGGACAACCCGCTCTACCGACTGAGCCACAGCCGCCCGTAGATTTAAATGTTTTGAATGGGTGCATTTACACCTGCATGTTTACATGGATAAATCTGCATAAAATCCTGATACTCAATACTCATAAATCATCCAAGTGTAAGCTGGAGTCTTGTGCTTAAAGAGGGATTGTCTCACATGTAAACAAGTAAATGTAACGTAAACGTAATGTAACGAGTAAATCTACTACATTAGTAATCGTCTTTTAGAGAAGGTAACAAGACAGCAGAAATGTACAAGTTTTACATCTAATAGCTTTCCAATAGAAACAAAGATATATTATTTGATATACCCAGCTGTAAAAGCTGAGTTGTTTGTGTTTTTTTTTCTAAATGCAAGGTAAACATTTTCAATGCAATCTTTTTCAATACAATAATTTTTGCAATCTTTTGTCTTAATTATTATTATTTAATTCTGTCTGCAAATTTAAAATCCAGTGTCAACCAGGTTTCCATTAATGCTGGACTTTTCCAATAAATTTTAAACTTCCTACAGTTTTCTTGATAATTGTTAAGCTTGTTAAGGGGTTCAGGAAAATGGTGAAATGTGTTCGTAAGGTTGTGGTGATGCTAATAATAAAGAAAAGTCTGAAACAAACTGATTTAAAGCTTAACCTTCTTTGCGTCACCGGATCCACTTTGATAGGTCAGAGTTCAGGAGTTCTGAGCCGACACTTATGTTTGTTAATATGGCAGACCCCATGAAAGTTTGGTTAGCAGACAACGCTAAATCTAGCTTTCTGAGGGAAATATTGACAGCTTTGTCTTGTTTCCCAACTTACTCTGCCTTGAAATTTGTTGGCTGCGTGGTAGCTAGCTAAATTCTTCAGCCTCAGTTATTAGCTAGCCTCCATGCTTAGCATTTACATTGCCTCATCACTTTTATCTCTCCTCCATTTTTGCCCATCCCACTATAACTATACTTTTTTTTTATCTTAAAAAGTGATCATTAAAATATTTCAGAAATCTGAAATTATTTTGTAATAATTTGTGAATGTTAGTGTGACAACATTACCTGAACACATTCACCCCATGAAACGTTTGGAATAATCCACAAATCACATGATCAACAGGAAGTTGCATCATCCAAAGAAAAATAAGATATCTCGTTCACATTTCTTTATTTTGAATTATATTGTGATATTGACTTGCTTTGTATGAACCTGTTACACAAATTATAAATAGAAAGTAAATTATTATTTTACTTTCAAGTAAATGATTGTACTGTCCTCATGTCATTAGCTTGGATGCTATTTACCAACATTTCAGGCATTTGCTCATTCTATGCTAAAACCTAACCCTGTTGCTCTTGTAAGACCAAAATGCAACCTTTTTATTTTGAATGGATAAACGCATGTGTTCTTGGTTGTATTCAGTGTTGAGTTACAAGGGCTGAATGGCACTGCAATCATACTAGATTTGAAAATGACTGCCTTTAAATTTCATATTTAAATTCCGACCTTATAGCTGATTGATAATTTTTTTTATAGATTTTTTAAAAGCATTAAACTTTTCTCACACAAAATACAGTATCTAGTTTATTGAAAATACAGAGCCAAGTGTTTTCTTATTGGAGAGAATTTATTAAAACACATTAAACAAATGCACTCGGTACAAAGTAAAACGATGACAATTCACACTTCTTCGTCTGGTCAATTTTCTTAAAACCAAACAGTAACACTGGTTAGATTTAGGCTTTATATTCATAGCTCGGTCCAGGCTGGCTAACAAAATTCCAACAAACCAAAGAAGTGACTGTGCATGCTGTCATAGTCCTCGCAGCACTTGCTAGCAATGTTTCCATCCAAAAAAGGAAAACGGTGTTTTAAAGTAAGTAAAAGTGTTTTATATATATATATATATATATATATACAGTATATATATATAAAACACATTTTACTAAGATAAAATTGAGTTGGTCACATGTTATGAATTTGTTCATTTACTCTCTTTATATTCTGTCTAGTGAACTAATTTTGCACGTGTTTATTTTTCACAATTTATTTTTTCCTCTTCTTTTTCCACTTGCTAGGTTTTTGGATGGAAACAAAGCTAAAAGTGTCTATACCAACGTTAGCCTTCTGGTAGCTTTTGAAGCCTAGTGTACAGGAATGAAAACACGTCTAGTATTAGACTGAAGCTTTTTCAAAATTCGTTACATTCATATTAGCTTCAGTTTGATTGCATTTAACCGGAGCTCAATATCTGCACTACGATAATAGAAACGAAAATGGTACAAATGCGTGATCGTATAACTGAAAGTACATACAGTCATCTTGATGATAAAAAGTTGAAGTTCCATTATTCCATTATTATTTAAAATGGTTATGCACTGGATTTTGAGCCTCTCTTTATTTACTTAAGTGGTTTAGTTGAGGTTTTGCGCTGTGTGTACATATGAACACTAAACCGTTTTTCAACCCTCCACAAACAAATATTAACACCATTCAAGTACTGACACTACACCGTGTGTTGTGATGAGAGGCTTTAGCGTTTAAGTTAATGGCAGAAGAACAAACTGAAAACCTCTATTCGAGTAAGAAAAGCCATCACGCTGCACGAGGACGTCGGGAATGAAATGAGGTTTCGCTTGTGTTTAAATTACCGGATATCTTTTGACATATCCCGATGAGGTACACATTCAATGCTTTTACTAAAAACACACATTTAAAATGTAAACACAAAACAGTCCACTTCCACACCTTCCATGGCAGCAAAATCAATTCTGTGGCCTATGACTGTAGACCAAAAAGTAGTAGTGAAGCCAAGCAGATATTGGCCTTTGGAGAAAACATAATGTATATAATGTATGGTTTCGAATTTTCTGCCCAGAGATTGCAACAAGGCTATAAACTTTGGATTAAAAGGAATATTGTGAAAATTATAAAAGTAAACATACCATACATCACTTCCCGATGATTTTCAAGATCATTTCAGGGGCCGTATTACAGAAAGGTCCTACTTTTGAAGTTTGTAAGGAATAAAAACACTTGAAGTCATGAAGCAATAGGAAAATAATCCTATAGCGTATGTTTGATTTCCACAAGTATTTGCCAACAATGACAAGTTTTATTTTAAAGAATGAAACATCATACTTTTTTTATCATTTATTGTTACATTTATAGATATACTTAACAGTTGAGATGGCCTGAAAGGTGGAAAGGAGGAAGAAAACTGGGGAAAGTTCCCACTTTTCATTAACGCAGCATTAGTAGCAGACATAACAATTGATTATTGAATACTTTAGGATTTTGTCATTTGAGATAAAATGAGATATTCCTAAATTCTAAGTTTGAAGGGGTGTGGGGTGTTAGATTTGAACCTTATCACAGATCCTAACATAGGATTTTCTGTTTTTCTGTAATACGTCCCCTGCTTAATTCAACACTTGATACACTTGTACAGTCAAGTAAAGAGAAACAAATCCATTACTGTTATAATACACACTCATAATACTGCAGAACCAGTGTTACCAGGGAGCTGAAATCCTTAAATATGACAAAAAGTGCTGCAGCTATTTCATAATTAATGGATAAGAAACTCAGTGCCTGTCAGGGTCCTTGTTCATGAGCAGACATGTTCATATCATCAAGCACAATTTCATTTATATGCTGTTGTTAAGGAAAAACAATAAAAAGCCTGACAGGACTGCATGTAACACGTTAATAATTCCAGGTTATGGCTGAATAATTCTTACGATGCTCTCAGAGACTGTGATAGTGCACATAAAATGGGGGTTATATCCATTTTATATCCCATCATCTCCAAAATGCCTTTAACCACTATACAGCGCGTTGCAAGCAGCATAATCCATAACTAGCATTTGGGTCACATGAGCATCTTCCTTCTTCCGGATGCAGTACACAAGAAGAACCTCTAGATGCCGCACCACAGTAAAAGATTCTGGTGCTGGGGGGATGTTCCAAGAAATGTCTCAGAAATTACAGATTTCAAAGATCCGTAAGAGGAAGAAAGCATCCTGTCACACACTGTCCTCAGATCTCTCTCCGTCGACCGTAGTAAATAAAAAAAAAAAACAGAAGCAGGAGAATACTGATCAACTCACAAGCGCACACGCTTCAAGACAAAAGTGCAATTCATAAGATTTCTTTTATCCGTATGATGGGAGGAATGTTCCAGAATAATGTTCAAATTTGATCTACGAGAGAGAGCGAGAGAGAGAGAGATAGAGAGAGAGAGAGAGAGAGAGAGAGAGAGAGAGAGAGAGAGAGAGAGAAATGATTAAGATGAGGGCTAGTCTTCGATGCAGATGACGTCTGAGGGTTTGCTGGATTTGAGGTCAGATGGAGACATGTCTCTCAAAACCTCACTGGATTTCTTGTCCATGTGGCTGCTGGGTGCTGGAGGACCGTTTGAGGACACTATATAAACATGAGAACAAGATAGAAACATGGAATCAGCTCAGGTCATGGGAAAGATATTCCCTCAAACTCAAACCGTAAAGCAAAGAATAACAAAATAATGAAGGAAAGGATCATAGCAAACTGTAGATTATCGTAGTTGGTAAAACGTGATTAATAACGGTGTGATGCGGCCTGATGAATTAGTGTTACCTAAAGCAGCAAGTCCTGGCATGTTGCATTCCTCTTAGACAACAGCATTTTGCCAACCAATGCAATTTTATTAAAGAACGACACATTGTATTTTTTATCCATATATATTTACAAAACAAGTGGATGCAATATAGCAGCTATAAACAGTGCTTCTCTCACCAGCCTTTATTTTCTCTCTCTTGGGGGAATAATAATACTAAATAAGACACAAAAAATTGTACAAATAAATATATAAAATAAAGGTGTAACGTTACAGCTGTGTACATTGTTACTATGGAAATTATGTATAATTAATAGAAATTAATATAAACCTGTGCTTTGCCTTAAAGATGGAACTACTGTCAGAGCTGCTATTATGTAAAATAATTTTTTTTGGGGGGGGACGACAAAAAACTTCCAATACCCTGCTTGCATAAATGTGCACACCCTTTTATAATTAGCAATGTGGCAGTGTTCATTATGAACCAATCACATTCATGTTCATGTTAAATACTAATTAGTGTACACCTGCCATCAATTAAAGTGACTGATTGCCCCCAAATAAAGTACAGCTGTTCCTATAGGATTCTCCTGACATCTTCTTGGTAATATCCAACTGGAAAAGCCATTGCCACAAAGAGCTTATAAAGCAGGTACAGGATCTCATTGTTGAAAAATATCAATCAGGAGAGGGTTACAAAAACATTTCCAAGGCATTGGATATACCATGGAACACTGTAAAGACCATAATCAACAAGTGGAGAAAATATGGCAAAACAGTGACACTACTAAGAACAGGACGTCCATCTAAAATTGATGAGAAGATCAGGAGAAAACTGATCAAGGAGGCTGCAGAGAGGCCTAAAGCAACATAAAAAGAATTGCAGCAATCAGTGGTTGCTCCTTACATGTGATTACAGTCTCCTGAATTATTCATATCTCTGGGCTATGGGGTAGGGTGGCAAGACAGAAGCCTGTTTTAACCAATAAATAAATAAAATACATCCAATCTCCAAAAACCATGTGGAATAATGTGTTATGGTGGAACTTTTTGGCCATAATACCAAATGTTACATTTGGCACAAAAGAACAAACACACAGTACATCACCAAAAGAACACCATCCTACGGAGAAGCATGGTGGTGGCAGCATCATACTTTGGGTCTGTTTTTCTTCAACAGGAACTGGGGCTTTAATCAGGTTGGAGGGGATAATGAATAGCTCCAAATACCAGTCAATTTTGGAACAAAACCCTAAGGCTTCTGCTAAAACACTTGAGATGAAGAGGAATTTTACCTTTCAGCATGACAACGATCCGAAGCAAACCTCCTGATCAACAAAGGAATGGCTTCACCAAAACAAGTTCAAGGTTTTGGAACGGCCCAGCGGGAGTCCAGACCTAAATCCAATCAAAAATCTGCGGGGTGACCTGAAGAGGGCAGTGCACCGGAGATGCCCAGCCAATCTGACAGAGATAGAATGCTTTTGCAAGAAAGAATGGAAGAACTGCAAAATATTGCTAAGTCAAGACGTGCCAAAGTGATTGACTCTTACACAAAATGATAGCATGCTGTGATCAAATCTAAAGCTGCTTCAACTAAGTATTAGTTTAGGGGTGTGCACATTTATGCAACCAAGAAAATGTTCTATTTTTCTTTTTTTTTCCCCTAAAATGATCCTTATTTTTTTTCACTTTACTTAATAGGCTGATGAGATAAAAGCTACATAACTGTATATATAGACCAGTTATACAGTTTAATTTGCATGTAGTATGTTTACGTTTTCTTAGTTTATTCAAGCTAAGAAAACTCCAGAAGAAATTGCAAGGTTCTAGATTTCTGGCTGTTTCATGATTAAAGTATTTGAGTATATGTCCAAGTATATGTTTAAGAAAAAAAAATGTATTCTAACTGTGATAACCAAAATTATAGGAAAAATGAATAAATTGTTGCTACATAATGTTCTCCAAATCCAACTCACGTGTAGACGGTTGGCTTTAGAGATGTTTTCAATTGTTTTTAAAATGTTATTCATAGCCATTAAAGACGTAAAAGAAATTGGGATCATCTTGTAATGGGTTTACATCCTATACTTTCCTAATATCTGTGTTAAACCAACTTTAAGTGTAAACACCATGCATGAGGCTGGAGGTGCAAAGTGTTTCACTCAAGCGTAAATATTTTTATTTGAAAAATAGTGATATCATCCCTCATCTAGCTCTTGTGAAGCTGGACTGCTGCGGAGTCAGAAGTTACTCACCACTAACGTACGGCCCCAGAGGCATCTGGCTGTAGTTCACCATGGCAGCTCCAGCAGGACCTCGAAATCCTCCTCCGAAACTGTTACTGTACATTGAAGAACAGGCAAAAGCTCCCTGTGGATAAGGCTGAGCACACACACACACACACACACACACACACACACACACACACACACACAGGGAGAAAAATTTTAACAAAACTCTAATGACTGAAGAAATCTGAAGGTTACATAGTTAGTAAAACTAAGATTGCAGGATTGTGTAGGAATAAAACACTTGAGTTTGCTATTAACGTAATTCTGATTCTGACCTGCTGGGGTTGAGGCTCACGGTTGGTGAGACGGCTCAGGATGCTCCTCTCAGACATGTGGAGTCGAGCGGATACAGGAGGGATGCGGGAGAGCATGGACGGCAGCCTCGTCACGTCCGCTTTCATATCGCTCAGCAGTTCTTCCAGTTGATTCAGCACTGGTAGAAACAGAACATGAATGTTAGCGTGACGTGATGCTACAGAGATTAAACAGAGTAAATGTGGCACAATATGGCACCCATTAAGTGAACCTTTGTGTAGAACGGCATTCGCCGGCTTATTTCCAGCCAGAGACTCTTTGGAAAGGTGCTGATGCGACTCAGCCAGACACTCGACCTCGGCGAAACGTGTGTTAAGCGCCATGGCTGGGTGTGTGGAGTCCTGCGTCATGTTCAGGTAAGCTGCCCGCCTTAACTGCTCTTCAATCACCAGGGCCTGCTCCAACAGCTGAGTTTGACAGACAGATGGTTCTTAAGTAGGCCAATATTTTTCCCCCAAACAATCTGGGTACAATTTGACTCACCTTGAACCTCCGTGCCAGGAACTTGTTCTTCATCTCCAGGTAGTTGCCTTTGTTCATCTCGGTTTTGAAGGGCTCGTTGAGGATGGCATAGCGTGGGTCGTTCTGGATGTCCTGCCAGCGGGCGTAGCCGTGACTGAGACACGCAGATGTAGTCAAGGGGCCAAATACAGGTAATATTAAAGCAAAGAAACTGAACTACCCTGAGGTAGCTAAGAGCTTTTTCACAACTAATATTATGTGGTTCCGTTTGATACAGTGCATAAGTAAACAAACCAAAAAAGAAAAAAAAACATGTGCTGTGGGGTGTGTAGGACAGGGTTTGGTGAAAATAAACTTGAAAAATTCGTTCATTTATTAGTAAGAAATATGGCAATGGAAAAAGCTAACAAAGCTCTAGCAAGAGCACACAGACATCTGGAAATGAACAGACAAACTAAGCTGAACTGAATTACTTAAAATGAACTAAGCTTAAGTAACTGAACTAAGGTGAAATGAAGTAATTAAACTGAACTGAATGAACAAAACTTATTGAACTAAATAACTGAACTGAAGTACCGTATTTTCCGCACTATAAGGCGCACCTAAAAAACGCAAATTATCTCAAAAGCTGACAGTGCGCCTTATAATCCGGTGCGCCTTATATATGGACCAATATTGAGCCACAACAGGTCTCGCAACTACGGTAAGCAGCCGCCGACTTCATTTTCTTCCACGTGCGGTGCATGCTGGATATACAGTGATCCCTCGTTTTTCGCGGGGGTTACGTTCCAAAAAGGACCCGAGTTATTGGATTAGAACGGGAGAAAATAAAAAATTATTATGAAAAAAAATACGAAGTACAGTAGGAAAAATAGTGACACACGTGTATTTCACTGCTCTTCTGACCGAGCCGCTGCACCCTGACTCTGCCCTGCGTCCTGACTGAGCCTCTGCACCCTGACTGAGCCGCTGCACGCTGACTGAGCCTCTGCACCCTGACTCTGCCCTGCGTCCTGACTGAGCCTCTGCACCCTGACTGAGCCTCTGCACCCTGACTGAGCCGCTGCACCCTGCGGTGCAGGTGTGTGTTTTCGACATTCTGGGCATTTAGAGAAACTTGAAATTGTAAGAGAATTTGCAAACTTAAATTTGGCAAGCTGTTTTACGGACGTGTTTAAACCACAACGTTATTGACACACAGGTAGAGAAGAAGCGGAGAGATTTTTTAGCCAATCAGAATGCAGAACACAATGCGCGATGCAAATCCGCGAAGCAGCGAGACCGCAAAAGGTGAACCGCGATATAGCGAGGGTTTACTGTATTTCGAGTGTTACTATATTGTGATTATTATTATTATTGAATCGAGGAAAAGTCCCCCCCCTCTATGTGGGGTATATTAACATTGCACTACATGTTTTAACTTAAACTACGCTGGGTTGTAATCTATTAATAAAGTTGAACTGACCTATCTGACTGTTTTGTTGACATTCCCTTTAGCGCAGCTCCATCTAATTGATGCATAACGTAACCCACAGCCTCTACTGTAGCGTCTATTGTATGCGCCTTATAATCCGGTGCGCCTTATATATGGACAAAGTTTTAAAATAGGTCATTCAATGAAGGTGCGCCTTATAATTGCGCTTTATAGTGCGGAAAATACGGTAAGTGAACTAAACTCAACTAAAGATAACTAAACTGAAACAAGTAAACTGAAGTGAAGTACTGTACCTAAACTGGACTAAAGTAACAGAGCTGTAACGGAATCTGAAACCTGAAATGAAGTAATTAAACTAATCTGAACTGAATTGAACTGAACTTAAATAACTGAACTAAGGTGAATTCAATTAAAGTAATTACACTATACTAAGATAAATAAACTGACATTAAGAAATGAAACGGTGCTGAAATAAACACAATTAACTAAATGTAACTGAAATTAAACTAATGTGAACTGAGTAAATTAAACTGAAGTAACGTAATTGAACTAAAATGAAATGAACTACACAGAGCTGAAATAAGTAAACTAAAATTGTGGAATAATACCTATTAAAGCTTAAAAACACTAAATTAGGATACGTTACAATGCCGGCCAAAAGCCAGTAGTCATGGCGCCGGTGCCAGATGTCATACATCTTACAGGACGACACAGCGACCCGTTCTTCATTCTGCCACAGAGTGTGCAGCTCTGAGAACACACACAAACACAAAGAAATCCACTTAACATTCACTACTACACTCATCTACAGGACACTCAACTCAGTAGTGAGACTAAGTGAGCATAAGCTTTAATCTCACCTGTAAAGCCGCCATCTGCGATGTTGAACATGAAGCGTGCCTTAGCGCCATTCTTTTCGTCTTTTTGGCTGTCATCCACCTCGTCCCTCGCTTCTTTCTCTCCGTTCAGCTGACTCTCAATGGCGTCCTCAGATTTGGGTTCATGGGGAGCAGCTGTTATCATATTTTTATATAATGTTTGTTATGTCTAAGTGAAATAACAGTTCAAATTGTTTAATCCTGTTTTCAACTCGCTTTTGATGACGTTCCTCTCTAATTCACCATTTAAATAAAGTCTAGCATAGTCATATAAATCTGATGCTCTTATATAATATGTTCCTTTCAAAATAACATTTCAAGAAACTTTGTAACCTTGTTTTGGTTCTTTGTCCTCCAACTTCACTGCAGCAGAAGCATCTTTTTCCGTTTTCTCAGCTGTGTTCTCTATATCTTTACTTTGTTGTCCTACAAATCAACACCGTAAATTTACCAACAGTTTTTTTGGTTAATAATAATAATAATAATAATAATAATAATAATCAGCTTTATTTACACAGGTCTTTACATTTTGATTCCTGTTCTCACCTATAGGTGGCGTCTGATTGGCAGACTGCTCGTTCTGCTTAGATATTGGCTGTGTTTGATTGACCGAGGGATCCAATTCGGCGGGTGAGTCGTCTTTCTTCTCACTCTCTTCATTTGACTTCTGCTCAGAGCCACCTCTTTTCAGTTCTTCACTCTCGCTCGTCTTGTCAGGATAACTTTCGGATTCTTTGGATGTCTGAGAAGACAGACAGGATTGCTGGTTTAAAAAAAAAGGAAGAAACATGTAGATGGGAGATTGCAGGGGATTTGCGCATTTCAATCACCTCAGACTCGGCCGTTTTCAAGCTCTCGTGTTCAGTGCTGTCTTTATCTTCTGGGGGAACGGGACCGCTCTCGGGTTTGTCTGTTAAATATTAGAGATATTCATGAAATGAAAGATCGTTACATATAATGTGTAGTCAGATTCAGAATTATTGGCACCTTTTTAAAGATGTTTAAGTGATGGTAACACTTGTCAATAACAGTACATGAATAATCATGCACTAATAGCTGAATTAATACTTACTTAAATATGAATGAGTTAAGACTTGTACTAATCACAAACTTATGTGAGTCTTATGAATTCATGCATGAATAACACCCATGTTTGTTAATGTATTAAATAACATGTACAAGTAAACTAAATCAAACATTAATTAATTTTAATGAATGAATGAATGAATTAATTAATTAATTAATTAAACATGCATAATTTCATACCTGTTTTTATAATTAATTTTACCCGGGCCATCGCCACCCGGAGCACGTACTAGTACTACAGTGGGATTTGAAGAGAAATGGATGGAAGATGACGCAAAACAGGTTGAGATAAAATTATTGGTGTTTATTATTAGTGCTTCTTTCTACGTTGGATAAGGAGGATCAGTGTAAATTATGAAAATAATCCAGCGCCATCCAATCCACGATGTTTGTGTATGCAGCTGCATATGGCAAATTATATAAACTGTTTGAAATTATGCATGTTTAATTCATATTCTTTCTTATAAAGCATGTTTGATTTTGTTTACTCAGGTGTTAATTAATACATTAACTACCGTACTTTCCGGACTATAGAGCACGCCTGAATATAAGCCACACACACTAAATTTAAAAAGAAAGAAAAAAGTACATATATAGGCGGCACCTGTCTATAAGCCGCAGGTGTCACGTTGTAACATGAGATATTTACAGAGAAATATGTTACACACTAAGATTCTTTTTAACTTTTAAAAGCTGTCCGAACAGTGCCGGAAACACGGCTGATTAAAAAAATTTAAAAATACAGTTGCCTATCAGGAATAGTCATTGATCTATCTTCATCTTCCTCCTGCGCATTAAAACCACAAGTCATCTTCTTCAGTGTCGGAATTGAACAGCCTCAGAATTACTTCATCACACTTCCTCAGTCTCTCTTTCGTTGTTGCTCTCAATGTCCCTTACGTCTCGAGGTAAATTCGCCCTTGAGCTTGTGCTGTTCTCTTCATCACGCAGCAGTGCAGCTTTTTGAAACCCGTTGGTGAGAGTAGATTTTTGATAATGCTCCATGCTGTTAGGATCCACAGGCAGACTTAAGCAAAAGCTGCTCTTCGCATGCGGCCAGTTTTGGTAAATGATTTCTCTCCTTTAACTTAAAAGCTGCATCATATGCATTTGTTCGTGTTTTCCATGATGAGGGTATGTTCATGAAGCGCACAATGACTGATCTGAAAAATTTATCGTGAGTGCGTTTGATTTAATTCGAACAGTTTCACTGGTCCACTGTGACCTGTTCGGTAATTTCATTGGTCCGATGTGACGAGGCTAAATGTTTTGGCGGCATGAAGCTCGTTAGCCTGTAAAAATCCATAAATTAGCCGCATCGTTGTTTAAGCAGCAGTGTTCAATGCGTGTGAAAAAAGTAGCGGCTTATACACCGGAAAATACCATAACAAACACGTCCATAAGGCGGTCGTTATTCACGTATGAATTCATAAGACTCATGTCGTAGTTAAGGTTAGCTCCTCATTAGTTCATGATTAATACATGGCTTAACTCATCATTAGTTTATATTCAAGTAAGTATTAATTCAGGTATTAGTGAGTGATTATTCACGTATTGATATTGTAAAGTGCTACCGAAGTAAATACCATGGTAGATGGTTCTTTGTTTAAGCCACACTAACCTGATGGTACCGGAGTGCTAGGCTGAGTCGGAGCAGGACTGGCTGGTACAGGAGTGTTTGGGTCTGAAGAGAGACTCTCTGTGAGCTTTTTCAGCTCCAGACCTGCAGGAATCATATCTGGAGTGCTGTATTTGCCATTCACATGCTCAAACTCATGCACCTGCACACACACACACACACACACACACACACATTAATAGATCAGAATAAGAAAGCAAGCATTGATTTTGCATGTCGACTCGACAGCTGATGAGACATACAGAAACATACACTTTTCTAGAATATTCAGTGAATATTCCAGTAAATGCCAATGAAGTGAAACAATATTGAGTATTTAAAAATAAATTGACAATCTGATGAAATCGCTCATTTCGGACAACAGAATCCAATGTGATGTTAAATAGTAAAGTAAGTAAAGTGGGATAACTCATATTTTTATATATACTGTATGTATCCTAAAAATGCAAAACGTAACAACGGCTTTATAAATATACTCAGAATTATGAATCTAGTGATTGGCATATGATTATAAATAAATGAGCAAATGCAGCAAGGAGGTCAGATAAATTCCAGAAAGGAAACAAGATGAGATATAATAAAAGCATTTATTTATAAGGCATTAAGTTATTACAGAGTGTAGCACTGAACTGTTGTCAAATTACACATGTTAAAGGTCCGATCCAAATCAACTGTGTATGCAATATTCAGAACCTTTAATCCTACATTATCATCATACATTTTGTAAATGACCTGTTACCTTTTTCCTCACGAGAGACATGACTCCAATCCGGGTGAGGACGTGTTGTCGGGACAGGCCCTCTCTCGGCACGCCGTCCGCAAACGTCTCCGCTCCGTCTGCTCCAGGCTCACACAGGTGTCTCATGAACAGCGACACGTACGCACTGATATACACAACACAAATAGTTGAGCACAAATTTAAAACAGTCTCTAAAAAACAAACAGGCAACTCCAGAATTATTGGCACCCTCACTATATAAACTTGAAAAGCTACATTAGGAAACCATTAGGAACAGTGCGGAAATGTACCAACAAAATACTTTTTAACGGCTTTTCATTTTAGTTCTAGGATTTCTCTTTGTGTATTTCTGTGTGTAAGCATACCGGAACTCTTTTTCGCTTTTCCCCTTCAGGTCTCGGACCAGCCAGTGCGAGTTGAAGGCGTCTTGAGGAGGCATACCCCAGCGCATGATGGCGTTCAGGAAGGCCTTTCGCTGACGCGCATTAAAACCAAGTACCTGGGATGGAATTGAGACATGATTACATGCAGAAATACACAAAATCAATGAAATCACCATTTGCACAATAAAAGTACAGTATAAAGTACAGTATAAGAGAACATTCTCACTGAATATACAGGATTCCTAACAGAAGCCCATGTTACATGTACAGTAAAATAACAGATGTGACATAGTAGTATTTTACATATTAGTAATAAGTATGTAAGTGTGGCAATAATATGATAAAGACACAATTTTTATTTTTTACTAAATTATAATATAATATAATATATTGAGTTACTCAATTGTAAAGGTAACAAGTCAGTACATTATTTTATATCTGTAAAATAATGCTCACAAGTTAAGCCATAAAATGCTGTTTTCTGTCTGTTAGTCAGTTGGTTAATATCCTACAAGTAATAAATGAATAAACTAATCAATTTTTTTAAAATAATGGTAACATGTTTAAAATGTTACATTGTACAGTATTTTTTTAAAAACATTTCTGACATAAAAAAACTAATATTAAAACTACAAAATAAAGTCTAATTAAAGTAATTTAGCGCTAAATCATTTCAGCACAAGTATTTTTTTATAAAACTCTAAAGGCATCAGAAACAATTGGTGTGATGTTCATTAAGCAGATATGATATACTATTGTAATTGTAAGTGCTAAAGATTGTTTTGTATTAAATACTTAACTTAAAAACAACTACCACTGTGAGTAAAATCCTGACCATACACACCTCTATGTTTCCTCCTACTCTAGCCAGCAGTGGAGGCAGCGGTTTGTCCCGGTCGCTCTTCAGCTGCCTGCGAGACTGTCGCCTTCCCCCTGTAAAATAGTCCATTTAGGTCATTTTAAACGTTTATTTTAGAAAGTGGAACGATATTGTGTATAATCATATCAGCGTGTTATGGTTCAGTGCAAAGGTTTGTGTAACAAAATAAACAAAGAAATGTCATTTATGTCATTTATTATCAAAATGTCTATATTATTAGGTTTAATAGGTTATTATTATTATTATTATTATTATTATTATTATTATTATTATTATTATTAGGGGGCCAAGCATCAAAGGTGCACAGGCACCCTGCTGTTATTCTACCTTTCTTATTCTTCTTCTTCTTCCTCTTCTTCTACTGGAAAAACTGTCTATGGCAGCCCATAGAACCGCCTGGTAAAACGTTGTGAAGTTTGGTACACTGATTGAGGAGGGTCTAAGGACCATTCTGACCGAATTTGGGCTAAGTGCCACCATCATGTCATATTTTTGGAAATATGTTTATGGTTATAACATTTGAACCATGTATCCAAACTCTAAAAACCCGTCATCCCTGGATTCCTTGGGTCGAGATGAATACAACTCACCCTATGGCGCCTAATTTAGATTGGACAAAAAATAATCAAAAGAATTGAATACTGACATTTGTTTTTTTTTGAAAAATTCTGTTCTTTAACCTCTGAAAACAACAAACTGAAATTCAAAATTTCTGAAAAATTAAAAAAAAAAAAAAGACTATTCTGACATTTTTTTAAAGATCTGTGTGAGTTTGTGATTTTTTAAAAAAAAGTACCTTCAGGTCTCTCCTCGAAATCTTCATCCTCATCCTCAGATCCGACTGAGTATTCGGACTGATTGTCTGAAAGATCGTCCTGCCATTCTGAGCCCACACACATACCAACATACCCACCCATACACACACAAACATCCACCCATTCACACACATACACACACACACACACACACACACACACACACACACACACACACATACACTTAAGCATCAGACTGTAGGAGGTCCACCCTGTCTGCCCCTGTAGCTTTAATACTATAAATACTACAGTTTCTGTGCATTTCTCTCTCTATCTTAATGTGTGTGTATGTGCGTGTATGTGTATGTGTGTGTGTGTGTGTGTATGTGTGTGTGTGTGTGTGTGTATATATATACACCTTGGTCCTCCTGAGACGTGTCGTTGTAGTTGACCTGCTTGCGGATGCGCTTGCCCTTCCCCAGATTGCGTGCCAGATCTTCCTGCTGCTGCTCGTAATGATGCCGCAGGAGTTTCTCCCAATAGTCAGGATCCACGTTCTCCTCCTGTTTAATGATCTCCCTCTGCACCTCCTCCTACAACAGGTCACACACGGAGTTAACAAGAGGCCGGCAATGCAATGTACACAGTTTATGT
Organism: Noturus placidus; assembly: GCA_022414735.1. NCBI lineage: Eukaryota > Metazoa > Chordata > Actinopteri > Siluriformes > Ictaluridae > Noturus > Noturus placidus. The sequence goes on along the minus strand of JAFFST010048120.1, from coordinate 45,995 downwards.
TCTGAACCCAGGGCAGGAAACATATTAACCACATGTCTAGTGATTTAACCAATTTCCCCTTCACAGTTACACTGCACATCCAAAAGTTTGTGGACACCTGTGCATAACACTCGTACTATGTCTACGGTGAACATCCCATTCCAGCTGTTGTCACCCTTTGCTGTTATAATACCCTCCACTATTCTAGGAAGCCTTTCCACTAGATGTGTGGGGATTACTATTACATAAATAATATTATTTTGCCTGATCATAACTATGTGAGCATGCCTCCCTGATAATGTAAACAACTTGTCATCGGAGATCTGCTAGAAAAGAAAGTAGGAAGGTCAAAGTGAGTCAGGATTATTATATGCTGTAAAATAACCTAATTTATCTAATTGAAATGGTTTATTGGGATCTGAAACAGAAGCCGTGACTCATTCCTCACCTCTCCGTCCTCCTCCCGCACCACATACTGAGCCACCTTGAAGGAGCTGAGGTACTCGTTCATGTTCTGGATCTCAGTGTCCTCAGTGGCATCCTGACTGCGGTCCAGCAGCTTGGAGATGGCGTTGTCATCGTAGTGGATCACACTGCCTTCCTCTCCGTCCTTACTGTCTCCTGGTGAAGACAAGACACACTCCACTGTTAAGTGTGAATCATACACACAGGAAACTCTGCAATATGGCAACATATTATAAGGAGTTTTCTTGATATACGGAGTAGGTTTGAATTTAAGTGAAAGTATTAGTAATAGTAATAGTAGTAGTAATAACAGTAATATTAATATTAGTAATAATAATAGCAGTGATTGTGACAGTAGTAGTATATTAATAGTAGTAGTAGTAACATTAGTAAGAGTAATAAGAACAGTAATATTAGTAGTAGTAGCCTTCGTTGTAGGAATAGAAGTAGTAGTAATAATAGAATATTAATATTATTAATAGTAATGGTACTAAAAGTTAGTAATAGTAAAAGTAATGTAGTAGCTGCACTGCATTACTAATAGTAGTGCATACATTAGGCAGCCACAACGTACAAAGTACTTTTTATACACTCCATTCACAGTAGGCTCCAAAGTTATTGTCACGCTTAGTAAAGAGGATTTTTAAAAAGAATGTATTTGTAATTAATTAGCTTAATCTCTTTAGTACGTGTTTTCTTTAATAAATGTACTTGTACTTTACATAAAAGGCTGCATTTCCGTCATCTGTTTTGGTATGAGATGAAGCTGCTGACCAAAGACATTTTTTGCATTACCTGTTTTCTTTGTTTTTTTTACCCATCTTCACCAAGGGTACCAATAATTTTGGAGCGAATTTAACAATGCATTAAACTGTGTTTGCCATTCTGAAAAATGATCCCTGTCTGTGTTTCCTGTCACATTACCTCCAAAACTTTTTGCGCCTAATTCAATAAATATCGTTTACATTGCTAATAATTCAGATTAAAATGAAAGATACCGATGGCTTCCACGTCGTCTTTAAAGAGCTCCTCTGTGCCGAACTTCAGGATGTCGTCCAGCTCCTGCTTGGACATGGATCCTGTTTTCGAGCCCAGGCCCGGACGCACCACCAGATGTGTGAGCATCATCTTGCGCTTGGCCACCTGGGTAATCCGCTCCTCCACTGACGCCCGTGTCACGAAGCGATAGATCATCACTTTCTTATTCTGTCCTATACGATGTGCTCGGCTGAATGCCTGCATGGAGAGACGAGAGAAAAAAGATGAGTAGAATTAAGAAGATGAGGCTTATTATGGGATATTAATTAGCTGCGTGATGATAACCAGTTATGAATGTTAATATTATAATAGTTATAATAGAAAAGGTTATAATAGAAATAATAGTTTCCATATTTTAGCATGGGTCACTATTTGTGTATTTATTTTATTTCAGCCAAATATGAAAATAAAATTACTTATATTGTACTTCCTCAACAAAACTGAAAAATCAGTCCACTGAAAATTTAACTGTATATATCATGCCTACAATTGATATATAATAACTGTGTGTTCTCACCTGAATGTCATTATGTGGGTTCCAGTCAGAGTCGTAGATGATGACGGTATCAGCGGTTGCCAGATTGATTCCTAATCCCCCAGCACGAGTAGACAGCAGGAAACAGAACTGTTGCGCTCCCGGAGCTTCACACACACAAACAGCAGATCGATATTAATGTGTTAACGTGCTAATGAGAGTAACGTCTCCCCCTGGTGGATGCACCGCTCAGCATCGAGTGCTTTCAACTCACCATTGAAGCGATCGATGGCCTCCTGCCGCAGTCCTCCAGTTATCCCACCATCGATACGCTCGTATTTATAGCCTTCGAACTCCAGGAAGTCCTCTAACAGGTCCAGCATCTTCGTCATCTGAAAGAAGATCCAAGGAGGAGATTTACAAATCAAGATGAGAAACTTCTTAGAATACCTGGAGAACTATTTATCGACATTTTAGTTACTAACAAGAGTTTAATATTGAAGATCAGTGGTTCCCAAACTTTTCCAGGGTAAGGCCCCCCAAATGGCAATAACATTTGACCGAGCACCCCCTTTTGCAAGATGTCTTTAAAACACATTAAAAATACAAACTTCTGAATATATCCCTTTTTATTAATAATTACATCTTACATCTGTGTGTGTGTGTGTGGGTGGGGGGGGGTTGTCTTAGAGTGAGAATTTATTTTTCACACCAAATTGTTGAGGCCCCCCTGGCGACCCCTGGCGGATAATCAGCCATAACATTAAAACATTATTAAAAAATTCGAAAATTGTTTATCTCGTTACAGTGGCACCTGTCAAGGGATGGGATATATTAGGCTGCAAGTAAACAGTCAGTTCTCAAAGTTGATGTGTTGGAAGCAGGAAAAATGGGCGAGCATTTGTGATGGCTAGATGACTGGGGCAGAGCATCTCCAGAACGGCAGGTATCCAGTGGTTAGTACCTACCACAAGTGGTCCAAGGAAGGACAAATTGTGAACCAGCACCAGGGCCATGGGCACTTATGGATCACTGATGCATGTGCTGCATGAAGGCTAGCTCGTTTGGTCTGAACCCATAGACTTTTTCCCCAAATTGCTGAAAATGTTAATGCTGGTTATGATAGAAAGGAGTCAGAACACACTGTACATCACGGCTTGCGTTGAGCATAGCCGCAAACCGGTCAGAGTGTCCATGCTGACCCCTCTCCACTGCCAAAAGTGCCAAAAATTGTTCAGGAACGGTTTGAAGAACATGACAAAGAATTCAAGGTGTTGCCTTGGCCTCCAGATTAATCAGATCTCAATCCAGCAGAGCGTCTGTGGTATGTTCTGGACAAACAAATCCGATTCATGGAGGCCCCACATCACAACTTACAGGACTTAAAGGATCTGCTGCTAACATCTTGGTGCCAGATACCACAGCACACCTTCAGAGATTTTATGGAGCTCATGCCTCAATGGTGAGAGCTGTTTTGGTGGCGCAAGGGGGATCTACACAATATTAGGAAGGTGGTTTAAATGTTATGGCTAATCAGTGTATCATAATTCATAAAATTTCTAAATATAAATGCATGTTCTCTGTTATTTTGACTCTAATATGTGTCAGTAGTTTAATTTATAGGTTTTGTTCATAGATGAATTATAAATATGTATAATAATAACAATAACAATAATAATAATAATAATAATAATAGACAATAATAAATTATAAACAATTCAGTAATAAAAGTTTCCTATCATGTGCTTATGTCAATTCTTCTCATAAAGTGCAAATTAAAAAAAAATTGTACTACAGAGACTAGGTGCATTCATCTTTGTCACGATATTGACTTAGAGGCGGATGCAAATGCAGAATCTCAGGGAAACATTTAATAAAGTATCAAACAAAACACCACACAGGACTTACATGCAACAAGGCCAAGCGTAACGTAATACACGAGCACAGAACAAACAACAAAGACAACAGTTCAGTGCTGAATGTGACTATATATACACACCAGTGTTAATGAGCTAAAATTGAAGCAGAGACGTGAATGAGACGTGGTATGGTGCAGTGGATGATGGGAAAGTAGTTTCTAGTCCTTTTCCGATATTACCTGACAGATACCCCCCCCCCCACCCCAATTAACACGTGGCTCCTGAAACATGTAACTAGATCATGAGGGGGTCCTGAATACCCAGAGCATTTCAGAGTCCTTAAGCATTTCAGAGTTCCATAGTGTGCCTTCCCTTGTGAGAGCTGGATAATGGATGCTTGACCTGTTCAGTGAGGTTCAGATGTGGGTAGGTCTCTTCCGCACCATAGAGAGATGATGTGATCTCGCCGGCCTAACTCCAGCGTGGTGTGACATCATCTGCGCAGTCTGAAGGGGAAACAAAGTCCAAGGCAGAGCCTGATGGGGGAGCGACATTCACCATGAAGCTAGAAGGGGGAGCGACGCTTTCTGCGAGGCCAGAGCGGGGAAGGGAATTTCTCCACAAGGACAGAGGGGGGAGCGATGTTCTCCACGAAGCATTAGGGGGTAGCAATGTCCACTCTGGAGCAGGGAGGCATAATGACAGAGCAGGGAGCAGGATGACAGAGCGACTTCCTCAACCCGAGCAGGAAGGTTGGAGCGATGTCCTCAAACAAGTAGGAAGGCAGAGAGACGTCCTCAACTGAGTAGGAAGGTCGGAGCAATGTCTGGAGAGAGGCCTGGTGTAGTGACGTCCAAGGCAAAGCAGGGAAGCATAGCGGCGCTCTTGGCCACATCATGAGGTGGAGAAACGTCCTCAGCTTAACAAGGATGCTGAGTGGTATTCTCAGCTGAACAGGCATCCTCAGTCGAGCAGGGAGGCTGAACGACGTTCTCCACTGACTCGGCAGGCTAAACGAGATCCACATTAGGGGAGGGAGTGTGGACGATGGTTTCCGCCTGGCTGGAAGGCTCCTTCTCGATACACGCCCTGATGAATTACATCATGTCGAGCAATTCCCGATTAGCCTTGATCATGAAGAATCTCCCTTCCTTCTCCCACCGCGGTTTTTCCCTTTAAAAAGGGCCTCTTGCATGCGTTCTGTCACGATTTTGATTTCGAGGCAGATGCAAATGCAGTATCCCAGTGAAAGGTTTAATAAAGTATCAAACAAAACAGCACACAATACATACATGCAACAAGGCCGATCGTAACGTGATACATGAGGACAGAACAAACAACACAAGACAACAGTGCAGTGCTGATCTAAAAGTAACAAGGTGAAATAAAAATATTATTTAAAAAAATGGTCAAAATGTAAAATGGCCAACAGACTCCATCAATATTATAATGTAATAATTGATGTAAATGTATGTTGGGGGTATTTTAAAATAAACTGCGCAATCAATATAAACTCAAAAGGGGCCTGCTCTCTTACACAGAATAACTGATTGTCGGATTCTTTTGTTCCTCTAGCCTCTTATTAACATGCAGATTTATGCGCAAGATTGGGCGAAGGGACAAGCGGGTGGCGAATTAGAAAGAAAGTCAAATTGGAAGGAAATGAGCCGCAGCTGTTTTAAACGCAGCATCCTCCCATTAGATTAATGCACACACAGCATAATAGTGTAAAAGAAATGTGTCTGGGGAATAAATAATACGGTGAAAATAAATACAGCAGCGACCTTTTGTCATCTAAAGATGAATGCGCTCTGTTCTCATTCCTCACACTGACTGTAATTAATCATCTGCTCAAAAACAAGACACACGGGAGGAAACGTAAACTGTGTGTTTATATTCGTGCTGCTGTTTTCACACTCGGTAATAACCTGGGAGAAAATAAGGACGCGATGTCCGTCGTCTTTGAGCTTCTTGAGCATTTTCTGAAGCAGAGTGAGTTTCCCTGAGGACTTCACCAGCAGGTTCCCATCGTAGGACCCGTTTGGTAACACAGGGGCCTCCTGTAAACAAATTTACCAACAATGGTAACATGTTCTAATATGCCAAGCAATGCTGTAAAAACAGAACAAAAAAAAATGGTTCATTCTTTGGAATATTACAGTCAACTCAAAATTATTGGCACTCTTTGCTAGAAACCCCTTCAAACACCCCCCCCCCCAAAAAAAAA
>JAFFST010048118.1:58277-72140 GCA_022414735.1 Noturus placidus | reverse complement strand
TGGTGGGGGGGGGGGGGATATGGCTTATTGCTTCTGTCAGTATTACTAAAATGTTAGACAAAACAAAAATTGTCTAAGTTGTACAATGTCAATTTTCCCACCACAGCTATACCATTATTTGACAAAAACACTCATCAAGTGAGCTTTAATCTGCAGAATTTTATTCCCATTCATTCTAATCAAGCAGTCTCTTGCCCATTCAATTAATATGTACATATGTCCCTGCCTTGTGCCCGATGCCTCCTGGGATAGGCTCCAGGTTCCCCGTGACCCTGAAAAGGGGGAAGCGGTTGGATATGCATAAATATAAATCAGTATACAGTTATATATTATGTGCTTATTGTTAAATTATCCATTACGTATATGATTTACAATTTTTTAAAAAGTGTTTGCATGACAATGTATAACATTTGAAAATGGAGTGGAAAAACTTGGCTCAGTTTGGGCTTTTCCCTGGGTACATGTGATCATGCTGCCAGTAACTATGGACTCCATGTAGCACAGAGCAAGATGGCGGCCCGAGATCTCGCGTCGTTACCACTAGTTGCGCTATGATTGGTCATTCCAGTGTATGTCCAGTTCAGTCAGCCAATTAAAACGTGTTGTCCTCCGGGGTCAACCCCTCCCTCCCGTCTGTGTAGGAATTCCTTATTAAATGCTTCTCTCAGCAATTACTGTGAATAAGATTTAATAATAACATCTTAGTTAAGACATTTTAGTGGCATTTTGTGACACGCATGATAGTAAAATAAAAGATTATTTGTGAATACGGCCACGAGCGTCACTTGTTGACGTCACTTCCTCATGAGCTCCATGGAAGAGAAGCAGGAAAAGACGTGCGTGAGGTAAATACGTCCAGATTTAACAGACTTTAACTGTTACAGGTGTTTCGCTGTTATCACTTTAAGATTGTTAGCTATGTTAGCTTTGTTTGTTAGCAGCTGGAGTAGCTACGAGCTATGTACTTTGTTAGATAGTTGTTATGATATGAACGCTCAGGTTTAGATAGAATAGAATAGGATTGTTGAAACAACATTGCAGTTATAGGCCTGTTTTAATGTTCCTCTTACACCTCTGCAGGTTACATATCTAACTGTTTATTATGAAACGGCACTGAGTGTGGCCTTCAACATGGAGAAATTTGGTATGAGCTTCGGCGTAGGCCTGGGCAAAAAAGAACTGCTTGAAACTATTGAGAGTCAGAAGAAGCAGCTTATCCAGTACCAGACCCGCTTCAAAGACATTGTTCAGGCCTATAAGAGTTTACTGAAGGAGAAGGAGGCGTTGGAAGCTAGCTTGAACGTGCTGACTGTGTCTGCACAATACCCAGCGCCCACCGAACATACTGAAGACCATGGTTCACTTCACAGTGAAGATAGCCTGGACGCTGCTGAATTCGGTGTTGTAACGAGCAGCAGCACTCCGAGTGATGCAGCAGATGAAGATCAGGTCAGCCATGGAGAAGGTAACGCAATGTTTCTGCAGTCAGAGAAGAGTGAACTGGGGAATGGTGTTATTTCTAGCAGCACTGCAACTGTAGCTGCAACAAATGAAGAATCGGACCGCCGGATGATCCAACTAAAGACTCAGCTATCTACTTTGACTACCTCCTTGACCACAGTTACGCAGGAAAAGTCTCGGATGGAAGCCTCTTTCCAAGCCGATAAGCGTAAGATGAAGCAGGAGTTGGAGGAGGCACAGGAAAGGGTAGAGGAGGAGCGTAAACAGCACCAGTTTGAACTCCAGGCTGTACAGGAACAGCTAGCAGAGAGCAGAGCACGCATGATTATGCAGCAGCACCAGCATGATCAAGACCAGCATGACCATGGCCACATGCTTCGTGAACTCCAGAAACTCCTGCAGGAAGAGAGGCGCATTAGGCAGGATGCCGAACTTAAGTTGGAGGATGCCAGGAAAACCTTTGCAGAAGCCCTGCAGAGTCAAGACTGTGGGTTAGATTATGAAGAGCGGTTAAGGCAGGTTAATCAGGAGTGTGAAACATTGAGAATGAGCCTGCAGGTTCTGGAGGCGGAGAGAAGCAAGCCTGAGCATCGGGTGATGGAACTGCAGCAAGAGATTTCTGATCTGAAGGCACACTTTAACCAACAGCTTCAACAGGAGAATCAAAAGGTAAGCTTTTAGGCTGATAATCCTTCTTTAAACCTCTGAGGCTTATTAATGACATTTGCTTAGATGTTATATTTGTTGAATTTTAAATTTGTGCAGGTAGCTCAGGCAGAAGCCTGCTTGCATGATCAGGCACAGCTGGAGGAGCGTAGAGTGGCAAGTCTAGAAGAGCGGGTTTCTGAGCTGTCAGGGCTGTTAGGTGCCTGCGAGAAGGCCAGGCAGAAGGACCAGCAGAATGCTCAGAGGCTACGTGAGCAAATCCTCCAGCTGGACGCAGAGAACAAGGCCCTAGCCATCACTGCCAGCACTACCAGGACCACCTCATCTGACATTGGCATTGATGAAACGAATCTGGATGTGAACATGCTGAGGAACAAGCTGGAGAAGGTGAAGAAGTTGTTGCAGATGGTTGCACAGAAATCTCCAGAACAACGTTTGGAAATTGAGAAAATAATGGAGGGAGCAGGAGGCCAGGATGCAGAGAAGGCCTCAGTGCAGTACTATCAGCAAGAGCTGCGGCAGCTAAAGGAGGAGTTTGAACGCTACAAAGTGCGGGCACAGGTGGTACTAAAGAATAAGAATGGCAAAGACAGTGCTCAGACCAAGGAGCTTGAGGAAGCTCGGGACCAGCTGGCTGAACTAAAAGAAAAGTACATCAACCTGCGTGTCCAATCAGATGAAGCCATTGTGAAACATAAACAGGAGATTAAGGAGCACCAAGAAGCACTGACGGCCCTTCATCAGGGTCATAAGCAGGACCTGGAGAAGCTAGAGGCTCAGCACAGAGAGAACTTTTTGCACCTTGAGGAAGAGCTGCACAAGCAGAGGGAGCGCACCATGGCATTACTTGAAGAGAAGGACCTTGAGCTAGAAAAACTACGAGCCGAAAGCACTCACGGACAGATCGTAAGTGATGCTGCAGCAGAGTGTGAAGTTAAAGGGGATGTCGAGTTTGAAAGTGGAGAATGTGAGATGATTGCTCACACGCTGAAGCTAGCCAGCCCACCAAAAAATAATTTGCTGCTGTATGCTGAACAGCTGGCTCGAAATGAGGTGGAAATTTCTGCTTTGCGCAAACAGAAGCATCAGCTGGAGGAAGGCTTGCATCAACTACAGGGAAAATTGTTTGCTAATGAAGAGAGGCACAAGGAGGAAATGGATGAGTTGCAGGCACAGCTGGACAAGAGGATTCGTGACCAGAGCAGAGACGGTGCTAATTTAGAATACCTCAAGAATGTCATCTATAGATTCCTTACACTACAAGACTCAAACGGACGTCAGCAGACACTCATGGCCATCCTGACCATTTTACACTTCAGCCCTCAAGAAAGGCAGACCGTCGTGACACAACAAGTGCCGAGCTGGTGGACGCCCAGGAAGAGATGATGCTGACATTTAACATTCCAGTTCTTTAATTTCTTTTATACTTACTCGTTTCTTGATTTTGTTCGTATATCACATGATGGATGCAGAATTGCTGTTTATGTAGAGTAATTCTGTTCTGGTAAAGGTGGTAACCTTTCAGTGGATTAAAAAAAAACATCCGACATTGCAGATAAATAACTCTCCAAATTAGTTTAGAATATTCTTTGGCTAGTAATAAATCAACAATCAATGATTTAATTTCCCTCCTTTGTCCAAGATTAGTCAACAATACATTAACAGCCTGTATGTGCATATTGCTTATGTTTATAAGCATATATATTAAAGAAAGGCAGCCACTGTTTTGTTTTTTGGGTTTTTTTTTTTTGTGTGGGGGGTACACCCAGTTGTTTTCTGTTTCTTGGTAATTGGATTATGGTCATGATAATGATTTCATTACAGTACTGAGTAGCCACTGCAATGGTTCTGATAATTCTGATTACCGTATATCATTTTGTGACTCTCAAACTATCATTGACATCAGTGAAATAATAATATTCCTGTGATAGTCAGAATTCTCCAATTTTGTGCATGAAAACTGCCACTGTGTTGCTACGGAGTTACATTGTCTCTTAAATTTCTCACAGTTATAACTGGAACTTGTATCATCGTGTAATCCTTTCGTGTGATGTATGTTTGGTAGATTAAGTCTTGATTATTTACTTTCAGGGTGAATTATTCAGTGCCTTATTAAATGTTAAATACATCAAGACAGCAGTTTTTTCCTTAATAATATGACGATTTTGTACAGTCACTGTGTACAAATGTAGGAAACAGAATGTTAACACATTTTCATTAACACACTTGTACATTAAGATCAACATAAACTCTCAGTGCATATTAACAGTTTAATGAAAACACCCAAGAATAGATAAATAATATAAATACTCACAGTAAAAGGCGTATGCATGTTTGATAACTTCTATGATATAAATAAGTTAGTGTAATGATTTTAAATATAAGTAACTGTCACTACTACCACTATTCCTGTTCAGGGTATCTGCAGGTATCAGCACGTCAAAATGAATACTTTTTAATACCATATTCAAGTAATTTCCAAAATAAGTTGAAGACTTGCACATCACTTCAATCATGCTACATGATACATCATCTATTGTGTTCATGCATATATATTAATTTCTGGGTTTAAGTAAACCATAGCAGGGTAAACTTCTATAGAGGTAGATTTGAGACCAGAGCAAATATCCCTTTTTGCATTACCATTTGGTCAAACAGTGAAAGAAAGAAAAATCCAGTATTTCCTTTCCATGACAGGAAAATATATATAGAGAGATGGATTATGGCAGTCAGAAGAGAAAAATATGTCAGATTTACCATCACTCACTCAGCAGCTGTATTAGAAATCCCCTCACAGCAGTGTTTACAGGCTTTTTTGTAATTTATTGCCAGGGTAATGTAATAAATAGTGTTATAAATGTACATAAAGTTTTGTTAAGAAAATATAGATATTAAAAAACCTTTGCTATTTTGTAATATTACTATTGCACTGAATAATACTTAATATAATTTTTTTATTTGGAGGTACAAATAGTAATATAGCAACAGTAATATATTTCTGACTTAATTCACTTGTGTTAGACCTTGTGACTTATTTTGTTGGAAAACAACAGGAAGATCTCCTTTTAGCTGGCAACAGTTTTTTTAATTCACTTCTCATTACTGATCAGGTGAAATGCTGTAAACCTCTGAACACAAAAATGTTTGAGATTACACTAACGTAAAACTAAAGTGAATCTGGAGAGTGTCGTGTCTAAACGCGGGTTATAAGTGACTCAAACTCAGAACAGACAGAGATGAAGTTGGTGTGGAGCGGCTGATGAGCTGCACACACTGAGTGTAACACAGTCCCACGGGTTCACCGTCTCAAACAGCAATGAGTCAAAATACAATCCAAATTTTCTTTACGCTGTCGGTTCTGCTGCATTTTTAAGACCTTTGAAACTTGAATTAAAGACATTTTAAGGACCCATGGATACCCTGCTATACTCTGTAGTTTGACTGAGCCTCCAAAAGTGATCTCATGCAATACATTCAGGTCTACCCGAGTCTGAAACAAATGTTTTTACTGATTGACAAATTATTTGTTATTTAAAAAGATTTAAGTGTGTTTGTCATTATAACAGAAGATACATAAGATATACACTATGGCCAGAAGTATGTGGACACCTGACCATCAAAACCATATGTGGTTTTTCTCCATGCTGTTCCACAATGTTGGAACCAGAAAATTGTACAGAATGTATAGAAGGTCAGGGCTCTATAGCTTTACAATTTCCTTTCACTGGAAAAGAGTGCTATAGGTGAGATCCACGAAGACATGGGGTGTTAAGGTTGGTGTGGAAGACCTCGAGTGTCCTGCACAGAGACCTGACCTCAACCCCATTGAACACCTTTGGGATGAACTGGAACACCAACTGCACCCCAGACCTTCTCACCAAACATCAGTAGCTGACCTCACTAATGCTCTTTTGGCTGAATGAACACATCCAAAATCTAGTGAAAAGCCCTCCCAGAAGAGTGGAGCTTATTATAACAGCACAAAGGGAGGTGAAATCTGGAATGGGATGATCACCAACACATGAGTGTGATTTAGGTGTCCACAAACCTTTGGCCATATAGTGTATTATGTAAAATAAAAATAGCATGGAGGAAATAATGACATGAAGTGCTGTATGAGGTTCAATTTTATACTTCTGTAAACATACCAGTTCTGGCACAACTACAGATGGCATGTAATCATTAAATGAACTTCACTAAAACCCTACACCCTGAAGCAAAATATGCAAATGTTTCCTTTGTGCAACATAAATTGTGTGCACCCTTTAAAATAACTACACCCCTTATTTTACTGGTTTACTGTTTAAAGTCTGATGCCACAAATATCGAACTTGAAGTCCTAAAGTCTTCTCACAAATAAACTAAAGCTCTCTGTCGTATGAGAGCTCAGAGAATGACAGTGAACCACCATAGGCCACATTTCACTCGCAGACGTAACACACATACTATATATCGTTACCCCAAACACATCCGTTGATGCTTCTGTATTTTTGTTAATGCTGGTGCGCTCAACTTTCTGAAATGGGAGCAAGAGTGCTACCGAATCTGATTCTGATCCCTGCATTAGCATCATTTTAATGTCCGTCTTTGTATAGTACTGCCTGCAGATCCTCTGGCAGAGAGCTGATCACAGAATGGATGTAGTTTTCCAACTTGTCCAGCAATTCCTCCTTTACTGGAAGCTGATGCATATGAGCTCTCATCTAGTGCGGGAAGAAGGAAACCGAAAAGTCTACAATAAGCTTCAGATATTTTCATAACTGCAGCTTGAATGTTTTGTAATTAATAATAATAATAATAATAATCAATTTGTATAGCGCTTTTTTACAATGGTACATTGTCTCAAAGCAGCTTTACAGAAATATCATTTTTACATTTACAAGCGACTTACTAATGAGATCACATTCACGCACCAATGGTAGCAGAGCTGCCAGCTTGCCATTGGGGGCAACTTAGGGTTCAGTGTCTTGCCCAAGGACACTTCGGCATGTGGAGTCACCCGGGCCGGGATTCGAACCACCAACCCCACGGTTAGTGGATTAGTGGACAACCCGCTCTACCGACTGAGCCACAGCCGCCCTATTGAATAATAAATGAGAAAACTAGTAGGTACTGGAACAATAACCATACAGTTCTATCACTAACCAGCTTTTCACGCAATTTTAAAATCAAGTCGACGGTCTCCACCTCGGACTTGCCTTTCGTCCAGCTCAGCAGATCCTGTAAAAAGTAAAAAGGCAGCAAAACAATTCCAATAACTGCAGCAGAAATTCCTTCTTACAGTGGGCCTCATTTATCAAGCTGGATACGAACAGATTTATCCAAGTGTGTCTATTTGTTATTCATAAAAATCCAGTAAATTCAGAAAAACCTTCATATCCTTTTAATGCTCTGCAGTGTGTGTAAATGTACGCATATATAGACTAATAACGAATGTAAACCTCGACTTGATTGGAGGATGTGCCGGTCTGTTTGTGCATCACCATTAGTTGTAAACAACTGCCCCAAGCTAAGATTTATCGCTTGCTTACTAATATTATAGATTATTAAATATTGTTTATCAAAATACTTTACAGGTGGTCAACATATAAGCACACAAGTTTTATTTTAGTTCAGCTTATGCAAACATTTATACAGAACTTTACTAAAAGAGTGATAAATGAGGCCCAGTGTTGTTAAGCTCCAAGGTTTTTACATGAGGCCCAGTGTTGTTAAGCTCCAAGGTTTTTACATTTGGTATCGGTTTTGATCCAGTACTCACAGCATCACAAATGGCTTCTAAATGAAGGCACTCCACCTTATGCATCATTTCCCTGTGCTTAGCACGGAACCAGCCATCAAAATTAGGAGACTGAAAAAATTGCCTTAAAACACACAAACGCACATGCAGACAAATATCTAGTTACCAATATGTTCACTGCCAGAGAAAACAAACAGTTCAATTGTATACAGTGTGTTACTTATAAAGGCCCAGCCAGTCCCCTTTGGAGGTGATCTGAGGCCCAGCATGCTCCAGAGAGGCCATGAACTCATTCTGACTGAAGGGTCGGATCTGAGGAGGAGTCTAGACACACACACCTTCATTTATTCCCTATTTCAATATTTTTTTCAGTTTTTCCATATCTCTGATTCTTACACCCACATGACCTGGTCTATATGACAATTCATTTATTTGTTTTTAAAGCTGCTACATCAAACACTTAAACAATCAAATCCTTTAATGAATGCAAATATGTCTAACATTCAAACAGACTAAAAAAAAAAAGAAGTTTAGTAACCTTCCAAGGAGTCATGGATATTTGCAGTGGCATCAAGCTGGCCAGGTATCGCTCCTGTAAAACATGACAGGTCTGTGAGGTATGAGACCATTCCTAATCATTCTATTATCAGGGTATTTATTAATTAGGTATTACTACAATGAGCAAAAAGACATAAAAACATCCTTACCAGTGGAGCAATAAAGCTCTGCGTCAGTTCTAACAAGTGCTGCCTCAAGATGGTGCACTGCACATCAGAAGGCCTTTTCCTCTGAATTCCCTAGAAAGTGTGTGTGTGTGTGTGTGTGTGTGTGTGTGCACACGCGGGTGAGTGAGAGAGATTAAGTGAGATGGTGTCTTAAGAAACATTGCTATTAATATGGCTAGTTTTATCAGGCTCAGTTTTATTTACCTTTAAGAGTCGCTTGATTAGGGCTTTGTCTTTATGAAGAAACGTTTTGTATGCTGTGTATATACCTTGAAGATGGAGTAGAACACAAGAGAGAAGGGCACATATATGGACAGATGTTTATTTTACAATACGTGGTCATTATGCCTTTTATAATGAAAAATAAATGAATGCATTTAGATGCACCTGGTTTTGTCTCCAGCGTTTTCAACTTGGTCAATTTCTTGACCTTAACTTGCTTTAGCAAATCTCCTAAAATTAGAGGGTAATCAAACTTGTGCAACAAGAAATGTGTTTGGTTCCACAAAGAATTTCGAAGAAAGCACCACTTACTGGACATCTTCAACTCCCCCAGACACATTATATGAGGCCAGCTCTGAAAGGTCTTTATAAAGAAAGGATTCGTAACACCGAGTAATACATTAGGCCTGAAATTACACGCATAAAAATGAGGAGAGAAAGCACTTAATGATCCTATAAAGGATGTCTGAACATTTGTAAAAATTCTTCATAAAGTATATTTAGAATTTAAAAACTAAAGTTGTTCAGTTTGTGTTAGTGTTTGTAATGTGTTTGTGCTTACGGTGCCTGAGTTCTAGTAGTGTACTCCTTAAACTCGCTGTCATGGATGGTAAAGTAAGGCCTAAAATCACAGCAGTACTTCAGTGGACTGATGCAGCTGGAAAGAAGTGAACAGGAACTTAACAATAGATCAAACACTTTTTTTTTCAATATCTTTATGAAAGACATGGCACGTCGGAAAACAAACAGCAACATCACCAACAACAAGAAAATCCGCAGTACACAGAAACCCGTATTTATATAAAAAATAAAAAAAATTACAGACCTAATTTTGTATATCACAGTGAATTAACAAAACAAGAGCCATACTTTCTGTTTTTTTGTTTTTGGTAACAGATCAGAACATACAATCATACACACACTCAAGAAACCACACACACAACAAAAAGAACCAAAAACTAACAAACAAAACAAAACCAACAAACAAACAAGCAACAATAAATAAAAAAGAAGTAAAAATTTAAATAAACAAACTAAATGAAATCTAAAAAGACAAAATAAAATTGGGGGGATGATCAACCACTTTTAGCATGAAACTGCATTAAGCAGTTAATCAAATACTAATATCAACTATATTTGGGGGCATAATGCAAAATAAAAATCAAAATACAACTCGACCACAAAATACGTCGTCAGTCATTAATTCATCTTCGGTAACTGCGTCGGGGTTACAGTGAATCTAGAGCCAATGCCTGTACCACTGGGGACAAGGCTGGAACAAGGCTAGAGGCCATCACTAAGCATCGCACATAATCACATTTGCACTCATTCACACCTAGGGGGACAATTTAGCATAATTGTCCACCTTTTGGTATGTTTTTGGGAGGTTGGAGGAAACTAGAATGGGAAATAAATCCACACAGACATTAACCTAGGATAAGCACAGTATGAAACGATCAAACCTGGAACTGTGTGGCAGCTCCTGCTGTGCCGATGTGCACCCCAAGTACAAAATATTGAAAAGGAATTTTTTAATTTTAAAAAATGTATTCTACTTTATATGTCTACTTAAATATCAATGTTCTCATAGAGAAATAACTATTTCGGTCTGAAACTGTCTCTAAGGACTTATATATATTTTTTATATACTGTATTTATTGAATCACAAAGTGACATCCACCATAGGCACCTTCACATGAGTGAGAAACTCTCATGGATATCAAAACATTTCAAACAAAACAGGTTTATTTAAAAAAAAAAAAAAATCTATATCTCATGACCACTAGATGGCGCTGCGCAGAAACTGTGCATGTACCCTCACTATATGCTTGTGATGACAGGTACAAAGTCTCATTTAATATGTCAAACCATTGCAGAGATACAGCCTCACATCCATTTTCTTTCACATCCATGCTCTTTGTCTAATTCATTGATGCGCTATACAGGAACAGTTGGGTCTATCAAAAAGCTTTTGGTAACATTTTACCATTACTGGCTGATAATCTGATTCAATTTTGGAGAAAATCAGACAAACCACCTAAGAGGAGTTCGAAAAAGTAGGTTTTTCAGAAAATTCAAAATGATGGAATAATTTTCATAATGAAAATGATGTCAACTGAATCGTCTTGAGCCAAGGAATCAGAGGAAGAAATATAGTTTCTAAACCTTACGGTTCAAAAGTTATTAGTTATTAGCATAAACAGGAGTGCAAATTTGGACATTTGGTGGCACTACAGGGATTGAGTAAAAGACTCCACATTTGCTGGATTAACAGTTCAGACTGTCCTCTATCTGTGTGCCAAATTTCAAAACTTTGCCACAAGCGGTTCTATAGGCTGCCATAGACTCAATTGCGGAAGAAGCAGAAGCGTAATAATAATAATAATAATAATAATAATAATAATAATAATAATAATAATAATAATATTATTACTAATGGAAAACTTACGGATACAATAGGTGCCTACGCACCTTCGGTTCTTGGCCCCTAAAAATATATTTGAAGGGTATTCCCACTAATATTTAACTTTTTTTAGTACACCTGGGTGACTAGGAACAGGAAATTGTTCAACTTTGACTTCTTGTTTCACAGGGGTATAAATATGAGGTAATACATAGGCCAATTCTCTTAGTCATTCATAATAATGCGTAAGAGTGAGGAATATAGCTGTGATGTGCAGCAAAAGGTTGTTGAGCTTCACAAAATGGGGCGTGTCTATAAGAAAATAGCACAAGCATTCAAATTGTCCATTTCCACCATCAGGGCAATAATGAAGAAGTTCCAATCAACTGGAAATGTTATGAATCAACCTGGAATTGGACGTGTGTCTATATCGTCTCAACATACTGTGAAGAGGACAGTTCAAGTGGATAAAACATCTCCAAGGATCACAGCTAGAAGGGTTTCAAGAAAAAGGCCTCTACACTCATCCAAAAACAAACTCAAGCGCCTTCAGTTCACCAAACACTACTGGACCTTCAAATGGGATTGGGTTCTATGGTCAGATGAAACCAAAATAGTGCTTTTTGGTAATAAACACCAGAGGAGGTGTTGGTACACAGAGAGGTAGCCATATGGAAAAATACCTCATGCCCACGATTAAATATGGAGGTGGATCTTTAATGTTTTGGGATGTTTTTCTGACAGAGGACCTGGACATGTTTTTAGGATACATGGCATCATGGATTCTATCAAATATCAACAGATATTAAATGAAAACCTGACTGCCTCTGTCAGAAAGATTCAAATGGGCCGTGGTTGGATCTTCCAGCAGGACAATGATCCAAAACATACATCAAAATCTACACAAAAATAGATTACTGACCACAAAATCAAGATCCTGTCATGACCATCCCAGTCCCCTGACCTGAACCTCATAGAAAACCTGTTGGTTGAACTGAAAAGGAGAGTCCACCAGTGTGTGAAGGATCTGGAGAGATTCTGTATGGAGGAACGGTCTCTGATCCCTCACCATGTATTCTCCAATCTCATCAGGTGTTATAGGAGAAGACTCAGAGCTGTTATCTTGGCAAAGCGAGCTAGCGCAAAGTAAAAGGGTGCAAAAATTTGCTGCACACATATATTTAACAATGTTTTTTTTTTTGTAAATTTGTTTGTTTTTTTGTTTGCAATTGTTTGATATCCATGAGAACAGTGAATTTTTGTGGATTTTTTAAATAAAAGATCAAAAGGTTATACAATAAAGATAATTTTTCACAGCCTTCTTTGCTCACATTTACAAAGGATGCGAATATTAATGGAGGAGTATATATTGGCGGAGTCTATATTCCTGCTCTGTGCTAAAAAATAGTTAAAATAATAGTTAAAAAAGGATAAAATAATCAGTTTTTAGTCAATTAAAAAGAAAATTTAATACAAATTTTGTCATTCAAAAAAACCCAATTCTGTTTATTCTAGTAAACATACGTTACTACCTGCATGGTCAAGGCTGTATAACATTAGATATATTAATCTTTAAGCAGTTCACAGTTTTCTGTTCCTGCTATCTTTCAGTATTATTAATCTAGCATTATCCTACTAGTCATGATCAGAATGGGAAAGAAGCCAGATAATGAGCATACCTAACAAGAGCCAGCACTGTCTCTGAGGACACAGCTGGAGAGGGCGCCATGACGACCAACGGCTGTCCTAGCAACATCAGCTCCCACAGCAACTGTATGTGAATGAGGACAGACTGGAAGCACCTGATCGGGTCAAATGTCAGCCAGGTCAGTTTAGAAGACTGTCTTTGAACAGGTCTTTATATTAAGGCTGTCAATCTATTCATTTTCTTAATCAGAATTAATCACATACTCTCTGCGATTAATCTAAAGGTGAATCATTTTGAGATTTAATGAAAAAAAAAACTAATAGTGTGTGTGTATATAACACACACAAATATATATATATATATATATATATATATATATATATATATATATATATATATATATATAAATAAAACAGACAGATGTCCGTAAATACTGTAAATTTTCAGCACAACAGCAATACTATCTTCTACCATCTCTAATAGTATAACAAAACTGGCAGATCATTGGTCTGCAACAGGCTCTGACATAATATCCTCATACTACAATAGATAACACAATTTACATCCAATTTTTATCCAAAGCAACTTACAAATGAGGATGGATAATAGAATTAAACATATGTGTTTCCACTGCAGTAATACCCACCCATCAACAATTCTACTCTTAATGACTGTTTAATACAAACAATGCAACATCATAACAACTGTCTGTGAGGTGTCTATGCAATGAATGGTCATACTGGGGTAGTTTTGGTCATTAAACGACCTCCACCTGGCATCTGTTCATGCCACTGTAGTCTAGAGCACTCGTGTGTTTGGTTGTTAAATGGTAGGTTAAACATGCCATACCTCTGTGCTACTTAAATTCCCCAATTGTGACTGTTTTAGAAGAAAAATAACACTATAAACTCTCTTCTTCTTTACTGATTGTCTCAATTTTAACTTCTGTCCTATGCTAACTACACCCCCCCCCCAAATAAATAAATACATAAATAAA
>JAFFST010048118.1:36219-47936 GCA_022414735.1 Noturus placidus | reverse complement strand
CATGATGAAACAGGAAGTCCATCCAGAAGGAAGTTCCTCTCAAGGTTTCTTCCTCTAAAACACACAAGGGAGTTTTTCCTTGCCATTGTCGCCACTCAGTGGCTTGCTCAGTTGGGATTAATATTTCACTTTTACTGTGTGTATACTGTGTTTATATTCCTGTAAAACTGCTTTGAGACAATATCTATTGTAAAAAGCGCTATACAAATAAAATTGAATTGAATATTTCAAAAGGTAGGCAGAGTGCAACATCAGGACCACCCTGCTCTCCCTCCAGGACCTGTACACGTCCCGTGTAAAAAAACAGGGAGAATAATGAAGGACCCCATACACCCCATACACAGCCTGTTCAGACTCCAACCCTCTGGCAGGTGCAACAGACTAATCAGGACAAGAAATTCCATGTACCAGAATAGTATTTTCCCCTACAGCTACAAAGATTATAAACACCCTCCCATAAACCTCAATTAATTCCCTATTTATTACATTTACACTACACCTTTTCCCCTTTCGTTGTTCAATATCATACACACGTGCAATACCAAGTACAATATATTCAATTACTGTGCAATCCATATACAGTTTTCTAAGAAACTG
The DNA here is from genome assembly GCA_022414735.1 of Noturus placidus. NCBI lineage: Eukaryota > Metazoa > Chordata > Actinopteri > Siluriformes > Ictaluridae > Noturus > Noturus placidus. The sequence goes on along the minus strand of JAFFST010048118.1, from coordinate 47,339 downwards.
AACAATCACTGCACTATAATATTACTGTACTTATGTGTTAAGTGATCTGTGTAAATGGTTTTTAAGAATGTCTTAGGTTTGCAGTGTGTTCTGTGTGAGTGGTCATTAGATAATGTTATGTTTGCACTTTTTTTATTACTATATTTTGAGCTTTTGTTTGTGCAAGTGTTTAAGTGTGCACTGTAGGATCACTATACACCAGCAACAAATTTGTGTATGCCCAGTCGTACTCTGACATGGTCCTTTTGATTTCCGTGGATATTGTATGTCGTGTATCCTGTTGTTCTTTCTGTGTTTTTCTCTTCACGTACCAGTTCACTGCTCACCCAGTCGTCGGCTCACAGCTGGCTCACTTCTTTCGATGCCCAGCCACACCTCACCTTCCTCGTGGCTCACCCTTTCAGACAAGGACATTCCACTTAAAACAGAAGCCATGAAACTTTCTCCCTGGTACCTAGGCCCCTTCTCCATCAAAAGCATTATCAATTCCTTGGTCATGAGGCTCAAGCTGTCCTTCAATGTCTCCCAACTAAAACCTGTCCACGTTAGCCGTCTGGTGGATTTTTCCCAAAAGTTGACATTAAAATGTGGTCACACACTCTGGGAGCTCATCCACTATGTTTATGTGCATTATTAAATTCTAGCACAAAATTGTTAATTTCACAAAATAATATTCAACTTCGGACAGAATGAAACAAGCTTTATTACACTATTAATGCATAATATAACTGATGCACGTGTTCAATTTAATTCCATTTATTTAAAGCAAAGCAGCTTTACAGACCTCTGGATATAGCAACGCATATATTCCTAATGAGGAAGCCAGAGTCAATGGAGATAAGGAAAAAACTCATTGAGACAACGTGAGGAAGAAACCGTGAGAAAAACCAGACTCATATGTACAGTATGCACCATACAAGAGGCTATCATGAGCACAGACCTACCAAAACTGTATATCTGAAGACTGGAAAAAGACCAGGTGATTTTTTTCCTAATCTTCAACTGTCCAATTTTGGGTGTGCGTCTGTGGCCATGACAGCTTCAGATTCTTTTGTGTATATACACAGTCATGTGGAAAAAAAGTACACCCTATGGAAACTCTTAGTTTTGTTGACATATTTGAACAAGCAAACATTTTATCTTCTTTGAAACAGTGCCTATTAATAAAGGTGATACAAATGGCACATAAAATTGACATTCTGTAGTAGTTTTCACAATTTAAATGAACAAAAAAACAGATCAGTCACATAGAAAAAGTAAGTACACCCCTACATTTATCACACAGGCACTGGACCGCTTGCATTCACTGATTCAAATAAGAATTCTTCTTTATATCAAAGAGTGCTTGAAGATAATGTAAGACCATCTGTCCGGAAGTTTAAATTGAACCAAAAGTGGGTCTTTAAACAGGACAATGATCCTAAGCAGGTTAGCAGATCCACCAATGAACGGCTCAAAAGAAATGTAGGGTTATGGAATGGCCTAGCCAAAGCCGGGATTTGAATCCTACTGAAATCTTGTAGGGGGATTTGAAATAGCAGTACATGCAAGAAAACCATAAAACATCTTGCATGGAAGAGTGGTCAAAAATTCTAGCAAGCTTGTTGGACAATTATGCAAAACAGCTACAAGAAGTTATTTCTGCTAAAGGGGCAATACTAACTTCTGAGGCCAAGGGTGTACTTATATATATATATATATATATATGGATGGATGAATTCCTACATGTACTGTGACATACTGAAGCAGAGCATGATCAGCATGCAGTATTCCAGCATGATAACGACCCCAAACACACCTTCAAGACAACCACTGACTTGCTAAAGAAGCTGAGGGTGAAGGTGATGGACAGGCCAAGCATGTCTCCAGACCTAAACCCTATTGAGCATCTGTGGGGCATCCTCAAACGGAAAGTGGAGGAGCACAATGTCTCTAACATCCACTAGCTCCGTGATGTCGTCATGGAGAAGTGGAAGAGGACTCCAGTGGCAACCTGTAAAGCTCTGGTGAACTCCATGACCAAGAGGGTTAAGGCCGTGCTGGAAAATAATAGTGGCCACACAAAATATTGACACTTTGTGCCCAATTTGGACATTTTAACTTAGGGGTGTACACACTTTTGTTGCCAGTGGTTTAGACATTAATGTCTGTGTGTTAAAGTAAATTTACACTGTTACACAAGCTGTACACTCACTACTTTACATTGTAGCAAAGTGTCACTTCTTCGGTGTTGTCACATGAAAAGATATCATCAAATATTTACACACATGTGAGGGGTGTACTTACTTTTGTGAGATACCGTATACACGTATAGATGGATGGATGGATGAATAGATAGATAGGTAAATGTGTGCCCCAAAACATTAAAGATCCACCTCCATATTTAACCGTGCGCATGAGGTCCATCCATCCATCCATCCATCTTCAACCGCTTACTCCTTTTCAGGGTCACGGGGAACCTGGAGCCTATCCCAGGGAGCATCGGACACAAGGCGGGGTACACCCTGGACAGGGTGCCAGTCCATCGCAGGGCACAATCACATACACACTCACATTCATACACTACAGACACTTTAGACACGCCAATCAACCTACCATGCATGTCTTTGGAGGAAACCAAAGTACCCGGAGGAAACCCCCGACGCACGCGGAGAACATGCAAACACACACACACATGGCCCCGACGGGACTCGAACCCTGGACCCTGGAGGTGTGAGGCGAACGTGCTAACCACTAAGCCACCGTGGTGCGCATGAGGTACTTTTCCATATGGCTACCTCTCTGTGTGCTCCAAAATCTCTTCTGGTGTTTATTATCAAAAAGCTCTATTTTGGTTTCATCGGACCATAGAACCCAATCCCATTTGAAGGTCCAGTGGTGTGGGCACACTGAAGACACTCGAGTTTGTTTTTGGATCAGAGTAGAGACTTTTTTCTTGAAACCCTTCCAAACACCTTGAGGTGATGTAGGTGATTTCAGATTGTAGTTTTGGAGACTTTCTGACCCCAAGACACAACTAACTTCTGCAATTCTCTAGCTGAGATTTTTTTTCCACTCGAACTGTCCTCTTCACAGTGCGTTGGGACACGTCCAATTCCAGGTTGATTCATAATATTTCCAGTTGTTTGGAACTGAATTATTGCCTGATGGTGGAAATGGGCATTTCAATGCTTGGGCTATTTTCTTATAGCCACTTCCCATTTTGTGAAGCTCAACATCAATACGTTCACATAAGGTTGTGAGTTCAAGCTACCTCTGTTGGAGCAAGGCCCTTAACCCTGAACTGCCCAGATGTATAAATGAGATAAATGTAAGTCGCTCTGGATAAAAAATGTATTGTAATGCTGATTTTCGCAGCTGCCAAAAAATGTAAATGGAAAATGGAATCAACAATCTTTTGCTGCATATCACAGGTATATTCCTCGCTCTTACCCATTGCTATGAATGATTAAGGGAATTTGGCCTATGTGTTACCTCATATTGATATCCCTGTGAAATAGGAAGTCATGGTTGAACAATTTCCTGTTCCTAGTCACACAGGTGTACTAAAAAATGTACAATATAAATGGGAATATACTGTACTTCAAATATATTTGTCTCATATGAATTCATAGGGGTACCAATAATTGTTGCACACCTATATTTAACATTTATGCATTATATTTTATATATAATAAAGCACTGATAATAACAATAACAAAAAAAATCCCCAACCCCTTCCACACAATTTTGGATATAAACACAACTTTGTGCTCGGGCATCACTGTCGTGCTTCCATGCTACACCAGCTCTGCTTTGTAAAGTTTGCAGGTTACAGCCTTCTTCACATTATTTAATATAAAATGCTCCCATGACGATTACGGCTCAGTCTGATGGTGACTGTGGTCATGCTGGGCATAAAAGTTAATGCTTACCTAAAGGTAAACTGAAGAAATTTACTTTTGCATTCTGCTAAAGCTAGCAGCATTGCATTATATGCGCTTGACGTCATGTGCCATCGACTGGGAAACAGCTTACACTTCTGGTTAGTATAAAAACGCTAGTTGAGATAAATTTCTAAAATTCATACACCAGGCCAGGGGTGTCCAATCCTATCCGGAAAGGGCTGGTATGGGTGCAGGTTTTCATTCCAACCAAACAGAAGCCAATAATAAATAAATAAATAATAAAGTGGACAGTGACTGTAGCAGTAAAATGCTCAGTCAAGACCAGCAGATCTTTTCTTTCGTTATAATAGTTTATTTTCAAACAATCTCTCTATTTTACTGGTGGTTTCAAAGAATAAGGCTAATCAAATACTGATGTACAAATGAAGTTCATGAAAATTAGTTGGACTTAAAGTGAGTTTCAGCTGAATTTAACAGCATAGACCTGCACTGGCTGCAAAATGAATCTTGTAAATGGTAAATGGTTTAATATTCATTTTGATAACCGGGAAGACCCTCTGAGAACAGTGAGGGGTCAGAATGTAAAAGGACCCACTCATAATGGTGGTCACACTCTTGATCTGATACGAACATATGGATTAAATATAGACAATATAGTCACATTTTCCGCAGTCTGAAGCTATCTCAGATCATTATCTCATCTCGTTTAAATTGTGTATTGATCATAATATAAGCACGTTGCCACACTTCCACATCAAACATACATTCACATCAGCTACTGCACATAGTTTTGTCAATAACCTCCCAGAGATATCAGCTATGATTAAATCACCATCTGATCCCAAAGAACTTCATCAGACGCCTGAATGCTTAGAGTCAATGTTCCGATACACACAAGATAAGGCCACTTGAAAGAAAAATAATTAGAGAGAAAAAGCTAGCACCCTGGTATAACAATCATACACGCACCTTAAAACAGACCACTCGACAATTAGAACATAAATGGCATCAAAGCAAATTGGTAATATTTCAAACAACATGGAAGGAGAGTCTACTGAACTATAGAAAATCTTTTAGCGATGCAAGATCAGTCTGTTTCTCCACCCCATACGAACAAAAATGATTTCTAATTCAATCCTATATAATATTCAATTTTGCAGCAAAATTAACTAGGAATAAAACCACCACAGAAATCTGCACACAATCATTATATAGCAGCGGTGATTTCGGGATATTTTTTCATTGGCAAAATTGAACATATTAGATATGAAATTCAGAATATTAATTTAAAACCACGGTCTTATAATAAACCCTGTAGATAATAATAGAACAATACCAGATCAACGATTAGAATGTTTTACTCCCCTTACAGAGACCGAACTAATTTCATTAATTTCTTCATCAAAATCATCATGTTTCTTTAAACAGATTATTCCAGAAGTAATCAAACCCCTTCTAAAAATAATCAAATCTTCCCTCAGCACTGGTTATGTACCAAAATAATTTAAACTAGCAGTTATCAAACCCCTGAATTAAAAACCTGACCTCCACCCGGGTCAACTGTCCAACTATAGGCCAATGTCAAATCTCCCCTTTATCTTCAAGATCTTAGAACAGGTTGTAGCACAGCAGCTATGCTCTTACCTACATAGGAACAACATTGATGAAATATATCAGTCAGGATTTAGGCCTCATCATAGCACAGAGACAGCACTGGTTAAGCTTTCTGTTTCACGTTCAGCAGTAAAAGACCTTGGTGTGATTATTGGCTGTAGTCTTTCCTTTGATGCTCATGTAGATTATATTACTAAGATAGTCTTCTTTCACCTCATAACTATTGCTAAGATAAGAAATATAATGTCACTACACGATGCAGGAAAATTAGTTCATGCTTTTGTTACCTCTAGGTTGGATTATTGCCTTACTGTATGGTTGTTCCAGTACTAGTATAAACAAACTTTTATCCAAAGCAATGTACAAATGAGGAAATACAAGGAAAAAGAGATAGATCAAGCGGAGAACAATATGAGTAGTGCTAAAAGGTAAATGACGCACTTATATAGCACTTTACACTGTGTCTCACTCACCCATTCACACACACTCACATGGTAGCAGTGCTGCATGCAAGGCGCTAACATGCCATCGGGGGCAACTTAGGGTTCAGTTCGGCATGACACTTCGGCATGTAGAGTCATGCGGGCCGGGAATCGAATGGCAAACCCTACAATTAGTGGATTAGTGGACAACCCGCTCTACCGACTGAGTCACAAGCCACCCATAGACTTCATGTTGGCTTATACTTTTAAATAACAACTGCAGTCTCCACAGGCTCAAACTAAAAGTAGACATTCAGAGCTATTCATTTTTTAACAATCAATTTAACAGGATTCCAATATTTTTAATTACTTGAAAAAAAAATAAGTGGGTTCAAAGAAAAGGTGCCAAGTTCTAAGTTGTTTAACACAGCTAGATGTAAATATGAGTAAATGAAAGCTGAAATTCTGATTTATTGTCTCATATTCACCGTTTGAGCTCAAAAGGATTGTGAAAATAATAGAATTGGCCTTGCTATTCCAATACTTTTGGAAGGGACTGTATGTGGACACCTGACCATTATGCCTGCCCCCCCATTACAATTTCCCTTCACTGGAACTCAGGGGCTCAAACCTGTTCCAGCATGACAATGCTCCAGAATACAAAGTGACTCCATGAAGATATTGTTAGCCAAGGCTGGAGTGGAAGAACTTGAGAAATTGATGTGTGTATGTATGTATGTATGTGTGTGTGTGTGTGTGTGTGTGTGTGTGTTGATATCTAGGCTAATCTATGTCTAATGTACAGTGTTTCATAATAATAAGGGGATTAATTACTTGATAAGTGGATGATGCAAAATTTAAATATTACTTTAGTCCCTTGGTGTTACAGGTACTTTAACACTGCAGCCATTTAAGACTCACAAACGATACACTATTGGCAGCATTAAAAAAGATAAAAGAAATCCCAAGGATCAGATCTGAGACAGTATTACAGTCATGCAAGTACAATCAAGAGCAGCCTCTCTCACATGTTCGATGAAATCTTGAAGGAAAACAGAGCAATACCTACAGTAGGGTTGTGATAATTCATGTGGAAAAATAATGAACTGTCCACTGTAAAACAACACCATACCATATCTGGATTTGGGGTATTCCAGTCTGTATATTCTGTTCTCCAGCCGCTCGGACAAAAGTATCACCTGCTGCATACTGTTTCGGATCAGCTAATCCATCATGGAGGAGTCTGTGTGTAGAGCAGCCCAAAAATGCTCTATAGAAAACGGTACAGTATTATTCATATTCAGTGCCAAGGACAGAGCTGTGTCCCATATAACATTCACACCTGCACCTCAACAGACTACTGCACATCACAAGCGAATTTCCTCTCTCTCTCTCCCTCTCTACCTCCTGTGAGGGAAGGATATGAGACTAAAAAAGAGAAACTGAAAAACATAAATTCCTCTGCCCTGAAGACTTGACTCTCGCACGTTTTAACTGTTCATGTACAGAATAAAGAAACACAACACATGTATTGTTGTGTAGCACACCTTCAGTACCTTTGGTAACCACAGCATCCTCAGTACATCAGTACCCACAGTATCCTCAGTACCATCAGCATCCTCAGTACATCAGTACCCACAGCATCCTCAGTGCCAGCAGCATCCTCAGTACCCTCAGCATCCTCAGCATCCTCAGTACCCACAGCATCCTCAGTACCTAGAGTACCCACAGCATCCTGAGTACCCACAACACCCACAATACCCAAAATACCCTTAGTACCCACAGCACCCTTCCCGAGGCCTTTATTAGCACAACATTGGCACAGTGATGTATATGGACAACCGCACCAGTTTTCTGGCCAGTGTCACTTCTCTACCTGTGTGTACTGCTCTATGAATCCACTGTGAGACGTCTGTCATTCGTCAGTGATGTGAGTGCAGTACCACTGCGTGTGGATAAATATAACCCTCACATCCACTCACCTCTATGGCTTGTCCGAGCTCGAGGTCGAAGGTAACAACACACACACACTCGATCCAAGCGGAGAAACGCGCCCATGGCACCGAGTTCAACGCATTTCTGACTTTCGACTCCGTGTTTTTGTTTTGGCCGTCAAAGCGATCCATTACAACTTAAACGCTGTAGGTATCCCACATTTCTTCTCTTTCTCTCTTGCTTTAGTGCGGTCTTTCAGTTACCGCCACCTACTGTTAGACCAGGATGTGTCCGAAAACACAGTGATTATTTACATCCATCCATTTTGTGTACCGCTACTTATAGAGTTCTCCTACAGAGGGACTCGGGGAGCCCTGAACCTGTCCCAGGGAGATAGGGAGCTGCAGATCGGAGAAAATGGGCGTGTTTAAATGTAGGGGCGTGTCTGAATGTGTCTAAAGGTCTCTCATTGGTGAAAAGAACTTCTTGCTTGGAACTGCATTGGCCAATCAGCGTTAAGCATATAGAAACGTCATTTGCTTTCGTCTGGAAGAAGCTGATAATAATTTATCATAATTTATCAATTTGTATAGCGCTTTTTACAATGGTACATTGTCTCAAAGCAGCTTTACAGAAATATAATTTTACATTTTTACATTTACAAGCGACTTACTAATGAGAGCACATTCACACACCAATGGTAGCAGAGCTGCCATGCAAGGTGCTAGCTTGCCATTGGGGGCAACTTAGGGTTCAGTGTCTTGCCCAAGGACACTTCGGCATGAGATCACCCGGACCGGGATTCGAACCGGGATTTGATCAACGCTTCCAGTATTTCCATTGCTTTTTACTTCTCAGAAACATACAACTGTAAATTTTAGTTGTATTACAAGTTAAACTGTTAATAAACCTGTTGGTCAATAGCGTTTAAACTCAATGGAACAGACAGCTTTCGCGACCAATTGAAAATACCTTTAGACACGCCCATACCTTGGTGAGACACACCCACCACCCTCTGTCTCTCCCTCCCTCTCTCTCTCTCTCCTCCTTCCCTCTCTCCTTCCTCTCTCTCTCCTCCATTGTTTCATATGTTTTGTATTTCCACATTCTGTACTATCTATACCAGGGGTCTTCAACGTTTTCAAGGCCAAGGACCCCAAAACTGATGGCGAGATGGAGCGGGGACCCCCTAATTATATATATTGTATGAAATTGTGTTATATCAAACTGGTACCAAAACTTTTGCGACCCCCTGTTGAAGACCTCCGATGTAGCCAATTCAGGGATGATAGATTCTATACTAAGTTTTAAAATCAGTCTTGATTCCTCTCACATCCTCCTTCTTGGGGATGTCTTTGCCCCTACTCCTCACTGAATTTCATAAAGCCATTGTCCCGTTCCACTGTTTTTGACATTTTCCCTTCATCTCTATCTTAATCAAGCTCTTACATTTTGTTTTAGGGAGGCTGCGGTGAGGGCGATAGGATGTTAGTTGTGCGTAGAGCCCATAGTGATGCATGTGGCAGCATGGTATTCAAGAATCTGACAACATGGGGGTAGACACTGGTAATTGTGAATTATTATAACAAACCTGTGGTCAGTTTGTTCATTTGTGAGCGTGCACATTCTCAAAAATTAACACTATGCATCCATGTGTTGTGACACAAAAGTAAATACTGGAAGACATATAGCACCATGTGTCTGTTTAACAATGAGAAAACAAACTAGAGTTGTGTCTCAAGTCATATACTTATGTACTATTTTACATAGTGATCGAGTGACTGAATACTAACACTAACTGGTTTTCCTATTACAGTTGGTGATTCAATTTGAAAAACCTCTCATGTATCATTCAAACCCACTGATGGTCTATTTTGTGATCTTCTGGTTCAAGATCTGAAATCTGAATTTTTTTTCTCCACACCACCCCAGTACCATCCTATTCTAACGTCAATTATTCCAGACTATGAATTCACTGTTTCAGAGTTCCAAGTGATACAAATACATGTATTCCAATAAAAACATAAAAAATGTTGGTTGCGCCTGAGTAATACATAAACATAAACAATAATTTCATGACACAAGTTACCCATGAGGCTCTTTATTTGTCCACTGACCAGGTAGTGCAGCACACACTGCTGTCATAAACCGTTATATGACTCCTGTCAGCCAAGAAGAAGAATCTGATGCTGTAATAGGGATAGGCTCACCGAAACTCTACAGCTGATGACCAAGTGTTATTTTTTCCCCTAATCTTCAACTATCCATTTTAGGTGAGTCTGTGCCAAGGATGGCCTCAGATTCCTGTTCTCGGCTGACAGGAGTGGAACTCAATGTGGTCTTTTAGCCAATCATTAATTGAAGCTCTTGACCTGTATCTGCATGATTTTATTTGTGATTGGCTGATTTGATAACTGCATGAATGTACAGGTGTTCCTAATAAAGTGGCTGGTGAGTGTATATGCATGTTTATTGGTGGTTTATGTTTTTTCTTCATATTTTTTTATGGACCATTCCAAGTAGAAGTCTCTCATGAAAATTACGAAAATCCATCTCAGACATTAAACCGAGGTCCTGGCACTTTTTTAAATTAAAAATCCCCTATTGACCGTTATCTATCACGGCCCCTAATGATCTCATCCCTGAATTGGCTACATCAGAGGTCTTCAACAGGGGGTCCGCGACCCCTAGGGGGTCCGCGAAGGTACTGCATGGGGGTCGCGAAAGTTTTGGTACCAGTTTGATATAACACAATTTCATACAATATATATAATTAGTGGGTCCCCGCTCCATCTCGCCATCAGTTTGGGGGTCCTTGGCCTGGAAAACGTTGAAGACCCCTGTAGCCGCTACATCATTCTCCTCTCCACCAATAGCTGGTGTGTGGTGGGTGTTCTGGTGCACTATGGCTGCCACCACATCATCCAGGTAGATGTTATGCCCTGGTGATGTAGGACATTTCCCCCCATATTATGTAAAGCGTTTTGAGTGTCTAGAAAAGCGCTATATAAATGTAAGTAATTTTTATTATTAAGGAAAATAGATTTTGGTCCACCAGGATCACATTATTAACACCACAGCCTCAAACACAAGGAAGTCATTGGCTTATAGACTATCTAGTGAATATTTAGCTAACCCTGTCATAGGCAGTCGAGAGTCGACAATATCCAGTGTACAGTCTAGCACAGTGGTTTTCAAAGTGGGAGCGTCAGGGGGGGCTCAACAATTTGGTGTGAAAAATAAATTCTCACTCTCAGACACC
>JAFFST010048118.1:25464-30464 GCA_022414735.1 Noturus placidus | reverse complement strand
CGGAGAGATTTTTTAGCCAATCAGAATGCATTACACAATGCGCGATGCAAATCCGCGAAGCAGCGAGACCGCGAAAGGTCAACCGCGATATAGCGAGGGTTTACTGTATACCGGTGTATATATATTTCATTTCCATTTGTTTTTTATGTAAAGACCCGAAAATGGCTCCTATTAAGAGACACGCATATGACGCAGAGTTTAAACTCAAGGCGATCAGTCACGCAGAAGAACACGGGAATAGAGCAGCAGCAAGAGAATTTAACATTAACGAATCAGTGGTGCGAAAGTGGAGGAAGCAACAAGATGACCTACGCCAAGTAAAGAAGACTAAACAGAGTTTCCGAGGGAATAAAGCGAGATGGCTACATTTGGAGGACAAACTCGAACAGTGGGTTGTTGAACAGAGAGCAGCAGGTATAAGTGTCAGTACAATCACTATTCGAATTAATGCAACTGCGCTAGCAAGCGAACTTGGCATTAATGACTTTAAAGGCGGTCCTTCTTGGTGCTTTCGGTTTATGAAAAGACGTAATCTCTCCATCCGCACACGAACAACTGTTTCACAGCAACTTCCAAAAGACTACCAAGAAAAGCTGGCCACTTTTCGCGCATATTGCAACAACAAGATTACTGAAAAAAAAATCTGGCCAGAGCACATCATCAACATGGACGAAGTTCCACTCACCTTTGATATTCCCGTGAATCGCACTGTGGATAAAAAGGGAGCCCGTACGGTAAATGTTCGAACCACAGGGAAGGAGAAGTCATCCTTCACTGTAGTTCTCGCTTGCCAGGCTAATGGCCAGAAACTTCCCCCCATGGTTATTTTCAAGAGGAAGACTTTGCCAAAAGAAAACTTTCCAGCCGGCGTCGTCATCAAAGCTAACTCGAAGGGATGGATGGATGAAGAAAAAATGAGCGAGTGGTTGAGAGAAATTTATGTGAAGAGGCCGGGTGGCTTTTTTCACACAGACCCGTCCCTGTTGATCTACGACTCCATGCGCGCCCATATCACAGATGGTGTCAAAAAACAAGTGAAGAACACTAATTCAACACTCGCCGTCATTCCGGGTGGATTGACAAAAGAACTCCAGCCGCTAGATGTTGGTGTCAACAGGGCATTCAAAGCTAGACTGCGAACTGCGTGGGAACAGTGGATGACAGAAGGCGAACACACGTTCACCAAGACAGGTAGACAGCGCCGGACGACATATGCCAGCATCTGCCAGTGGATCGTAAATGCATGGGCTGATATATCAGTCTCAACTGTGGTCCGAGCTTTCAGGAAGGCAGGAATTGTCACTGAACTGCTAGACAGCAGCAGCGACACTGACTCGATCAATGGCGACTTCGAAGAGACAGAGCCGGGCATGTTGGATCCCGTATTTGCCCAACTGTTTAATTCGGACACCGAAGAAGAAGAATTCCAGGGATTCGTGGATGAGGAATAACTTAGTAAAGTGAGCTTTACGTGTTTATTTTGTGTGTTGTGTGATTTTAACGTTTGAGCAACGTTGAGTTATTGATATATTGTTATCGCTTTGCACTATTTCGAATGTTACTATATTGTGATTATTATTATTAATGAATCGAGGAAAAGTTCCCCCCGTCCCCCACTATGTGGGGTATATTAACATTGCACTACATGTTTTACCTTAAACTACGCTGGGTTGTAATCTATTAATAAAGTTGAACTGACCTATCTGACTGTTTTGTTGACATTCCCTTTAGCGCAGCTGCATCTAATTGATGCATAACGTAACCCCCAGTCTCTACTGTAGCGTCTATTGTATGCGCCTTATATATGGACAAAGTTTTAAAATAGGTCATTCAATGCAGGTGCGCCTTATACTCCGGTGCGCCTTATAGTGCGGAAAATACGGTACTAAGGTATACAAAACTGCAGTCAAGTAATGAACTTAGCAGCTCTAGGCTAGCATTTTGCAAATACAAAAAGTTGAAATAATTTGGTATATTTTCGGGATTCAGACGGCTGGTTTGAATATTTTAGACATTTTATTTTAGAAGCATTAAAATGTCTCCATGGTCTATGTACAGAGAGCGTGAGAGTCCTGTGATACACAACATGCTTTGTCAGCAACGCTGAAAACACTAAGACGTTACATCCAAAGTTATATAAAGCAGACTTTACTCTTTCTGCTAGTCCAGTCTGAACGACACATGAGCAAACCAATAATAAACTAGGGTAGATGGTTCCTTTGTGTACATTTCCTCCTCATTTTTGGCAGCATGGCTGACAACATGGAGGAGTTGGTGCCTAAAAAATTCACAAGGAGCTGCTGGATTTTACACAATGGACATTGCGCAAACATGGTTCACCAGAAACGACGCTGAACCAAACAAAAGCATTTGAAAAGGGTTCCCATGAGAAAACAAGTAAATGCTGAAATAGATAGATAGATAGATAGATAGATAGATAGATAGATAGAGGACATGACTGAAGCAGTGACATTTCAAATGGTCACCAATATAATGCCGATCAGAATGGACAAAATGAGGGTTTTTACCAACTTCCAAAAACACATTATTTTTGTGCTTACCGAGTCACAAATATTTTTCTAACACTGCCATTCCCCAGAAAAGTGGCCATTCTCCTTCTCCCAAATGCAATTGCAGAAGTATAAACTAGACAAGCCAAAACCAAATAACTTTCTACCCCCTGTGTTGAGCAGACAAGCATCTCAGAACATGCTTGAGGCTCAGAATCTTGAGGCTGATGGGCTACAACAACTGAAGACCACATTGAATTCCTCTCCTCTCAGTTAATAACAGGAATCTGTGGGCACAGGTTCTCCAAAACTGGATAGATGAAGACTGAAAATAAAGAAAAAACCCATGGCTTGTCGGTTTTGTTTTTTGTTCCATTCTGTGTAAACTCTTGTGTGTGGAAAATCCCAGGAGATCATCACTTTCTGGAATACTCAAACAAACACATCTGGCACCATCATCCGTTTCAGTCAAAGTCACTGAGATCACAATTGTCCCCATTCAAATGTTCGATGTGAACATTAACTGAAGCTCTTAACCTGTATCGGCATGCCTTTTTTGATATTATACGTGCACCGCTGCCGCGTGATTACTTGATTAGATAATTGCATGAATGAGCAGGTATACCAGTGTTCCTAATAAAGTGGCCATTGAGTGTAGGTCATCATACATTTAGTCTTGTTGCAGATAAATTGGTACATGTTTAGTGCTTGTTCTGCAGTCACTGACAGAAAAGGACTGACAGTAAAGTGTTTCTGGAATGAGAAGTGGTTTGTGGTCATAGATGTTACGTCATACTGGTTTGCCTGCGTTTCTCTGTTTTTGTTTCTCACTCGTGCTTCTGGTCTTCCAGGGTTCATCTAAGGTAATTGTCTTCTGAGGAGGCTCTGGTGGAAATCGGACTCCATGCTGATTACTGCTAGTTTGCTCCATGCCCTCTGCTGTCTGCCACTCCAATGCCTGTCTACTTGTGGAGAAGGTGTAATTAAGGATTCACTCATTTCATCTGCTGGTAAATGACTCTCTTCATTCATAACATGCAATTTATCCACAAGAGGCCAGACTTTTGACGTAGCAGCATTTATTTATGAAAACTAGGGATCATGTGGAACGAATGGAGGCCTAAGAAAACCCTTCACTTGGACAAAGTCATTTTCTGCTGTATGCAATCGCTGAAATTGGTGCTTTATTTGCACATTTCTGCATAATCACTTCAAACTCCACTGAAAGGTTCCAACATACAGGTATCTCATCGTTTTAACATGCGCTCCTTATGGGAAAACTACATTACTTTTAAAGAATTGTAAGTTTACAGTGGGAAATGAGTTGACTTGACTCCTCAGCATCATCCACATCAGTCTCGGTCACATGATCTGAGGTGAAAAGTCATTTAAACATGAGCCTCGCCATCTCTTCACTCCACAGATCACTATCGTCTCTTATCACTGATTCACTGAGTTCTGTTCTGATAACTTTCTTGTTATTAATGCTTTATTAATTCGGTCATTGAAACATTTTAAACCGTTGTACAAAGTTGTCTGTACAGATTTGTTTCGTTCTCTTTTTGTTTACGTCCATTTCACTATGGCGCATACAGTGTCGTGAACATGTAAACGCCCCCTTAGTTACTCATTTAACCAAATTTAATTGATAATTGGGTTCAAGTAGATCACACACACCCAGGCTTGATTACTACCGGTCCTGTTGAACATAAACATTGCTTTAATACAACCTTTCCAGCAATGTGAAGTAAACGACAAGCTGCACCTTATTCCACGATTAAAGGAAATCCTAGAATTCGGCATCCTCATGCCTTATAGAATAATGTTCTGTGGACTAGTGGAACTTTTTGGAAGGTCTGGGTCCTGCTACATTTGGTGAAACCCTAACATGGCATTCCACAATAAGAACATATTATAAACAGTTAAACATGGTGGTGGAGGTGTGATGGCATGAGGATGCTTTGCTGCTTCAGGGCCTGGGCGACTTGCCGTAATTGACGTTTACATAGACCGCAGTAATGTAATTACTGAACTTGCTCTTTTTAAGATAATAATGTGATTAAGGTGTGTGCATGAGTTGCTTTTAGAATACTCCTGTCATGTTCCCGTTTTACATGATCATAATTAGATTAACAGCCGCGTCATTACATCACCCCGCCACGTCGTCAAACATCCCTCCAGAATTTCACGTATCAACATACAGTTCATCTTCGTTATGGTCCCGTATGCAGTTTTGGGTGTTTTTATTTTAGTTTTTTACGAACACTTTAAGTGCAGTTAATTATTTGTCATGCTGTACGTGATAATAGACGACTTCTTGAAGCCATGGGCTGTGTCTCAAACTGCGTACTTACTGTCTATATAGTAGCCGAGATGCATGTATTTTTACCCACTACAAGCCAATAGTAGGAAAGTATGCGGTTTGGGACGCAGCCGAACTCTCTTGTTCACCGTAAAAAGCACTGCGGTGTGTAATCGTGTCCTGTCGCA
>JAFFST010048117.1:60057-80972 GCA_022414735.1 Noturus placidus | reverse complement strand
AAAAAATTACAGTTTTATATCTTTATGTTTGAGGCCTGAAACGTGGCAAAAGTTCGAACAGTTCAAGGGGCCGAATACTTTCGCAAGGCACTGTATGTATATATATATATACTATATATATATATATATATATATATATATATATGTGTGTGTATGTGTGTGAGAGAGATAGAGAGAGAGAGCGCAAGATGCTAGTTGTGTTGATTTTCGTAAAGGCTGTCTCCACAATTTGATCAGCTTATCTTTTCCTTGACAATTGACAAGCTTTCCAGTCTCTGCTGCTAACAAACATTTCCATAGCATGATGCTGCTACCACACTGCTTCCCCATAAGGTTGGAACAGAGCAGTGCCTTTCTTCTTCCAGATATAACTTTTGGCATTTAGGTTTCACAAGATCATAAAATTTTGTTTTTCACACCCTGAGATTCTTTTGGCATACTCATGCAAAACAGTTCAACTTCAATTAAATTTAGTTTGTTTAGCACATGTTGTCAGATGTTGTCACAAAGCAGAATCTGAATGTACAGTCCCCTCCAAAAGCATTGGAGCTACTGTAGCATATCCCTTGAAATAACTGCATCAAGCCAGAGACCCACTGACATCATCAAATTGTTGCATTCTTCTTTTGTGATGTTTTTCCAGGCTTGAACTGTAGCTTTTTTTTTTGATGTTGTATGTTTTGGGAGGTTTGTTCCTTCAGTCTCTTCTTCAGGAGGTGAAATGAATCCTCAACTTATAACATTTTTTATATGCGTTTTTCTGGATTTTTTTGTTGTTATTCTGTCTCTCACTGTTCCAATAAACCTACCATTAAAATTATAGACTGATCATTTCTTTGTCAGTGGGCAAACGTACAAAATCAGCAGGGGATCAAATACTTTTCCCCCCACTGTATATGTGTGTGACAAACCTTTTACAAATTATATAAAAAGGGATAAATGATCATAAATTAAATGTAAAATTTAAAAAAGGAAATACAATTTGTTGAGGTCTGAATATCTTCTGAATACATTGTAGATTTATTTTGTATAATATTTTTTCAGGAGAATTGAAATTGTGACTGACAATTGTGCCTTATATGTCACAAGACTCAAATCAATATGAATAACACACCACACATACAGTAGATACAACGGGACTACTGACATTACTTTGTTTTCCTCCATGAAATGTAGCAGAGTTCTTGGTATTTATCCTTTCACAAAAGAAATTAATTTCTACATTGCAACATTATAATATTATGATATATAATAGTTTATTTAATTATTGTATTATTTTATATAAAGAAAAATAATTAAATAAACTGAAGACAAAATTGCTTTTTCTCAGACTATTCTTCTGAAGAACTCTACCTTCTTCCATGTGAACAATTAAAAAACATGCTAAATCGTGTTAAATGAATGTACTCATGCACATCCAAATATGTAATAATAGTATCGTAAAAGTATCTATAGGTATACATTTAAAAACCTGGAAAATATGTAATGCATCATGGATTTAAGGTTATTTTCAATTATATTTATTCATTTAGCAGACGCTTTTATCAAAAAAGCGACTTACAAATGAGACACACTCACACATGCAAGGGGGCAACTTAGGGTTCAGTTTCTTGCCCAAGGACACTTCGGCATGGGATCACCCGGGCCGGGATTCGAACCACCAACCCCACGATTAGTGGATTAGTGGACAACCCCCTCTACTGACTGAGCCACAGCCGCCCTAAATTAGAAAATTAGCATGTTTAACTATCAGTAGAAGTAGAAGATTTGCATTTGTCAATTGCCATTCAGCAAACGTACCAGTATGTGCCATATCCTGTCTACATTTCAGCCTCAGGAAGAGTTTCAGAAACATTAAAAATCATAAGACACTCTTTGTGATGTGTACGTTAAAAGGCCATCATGCAAAAGCCCTACGAGGTCATGCAGTGTTATTTCTTTCTTTCTTGTTTTCTCATGATCACGACTTAATTTTCTCATGATCTCCACATTGTGAGCTCGACATAACAAAGAGCTGTTTTCTCATGATGTAGTTTTATCAGGTGAAAATCTCCCGCCTTGTGAATGGGACTGGTGTTGCATAGATCTTGGTGTCTTTGCCATCGGCATGATACATTTTATAACTGGCCACTGCAGAGACTGACTTTATCTGCACATTAAGAGAGAGGGGTGTCCTCTTCTCAAGTGTTGGACACTAATGTTGAAGTTATCAAACACTGACAAACATAGAGCTATTTCAGTTTGTGTGAGTCCATGATCAAAGTACAAACAAATATGTTCATCCATGATGCTGTGGGTTTGCCCTAAGCTTATGTTGCCTCCAGAACAATAAAAACAACATGCTGTTAAGTACACCATCATGATCACTCAAAAACAACTTTTGTTATGTCTATATTATGAGAAAACAATTACTTTATGTCAACGTCATGACAAAAAAAATCACAAAAAAAAATCTAGGTTACGCATGTAACCCAGTACCCTGAAAGAGACGTTGCTTGAGCTCCACACTGTGGGAAGCACCCTCACACATGACCAGCATCTGAAGCTTGTGTAACATCATGCATATTTATAGGCCTTCTGTGATCAGGTGATATGGCAATTAAGCAGGCCTCATCTTATTAAAACTGCACCTGTGAACTGTGCCTTCAGCCTTATTATCTTCAGTGAGACTACATATCGATTGTGCATATCGACTGCATATTTATTTCTTCTCGGCCGAAGGAAGTTAGGGTTAGCTTTGCAGATCTGGGCTGGCCGCTGCTGAGGCAGTCAGCCAGCTCAGGTTCTGGGAATCTCGGATGGATCAGGAATGGAAAGCCAAAACACCCTCTCTGACTCCGAGGAGCCAATAGAGAGTGCAATTGCACCAAAAACAGAGAGCAGCTCTTGAGCATATAAAGAGCTGCTTGAAGCGATGATATAGGCCAGTCGAAAAACTCAATCTAGACTGGCCCGGGGAAGAGGAAGTGGCTCGTAGCAGGCTGGACAAGCGCTTTCAAGAGAAAGACTGGACAACAGAAAATTGCCTGAAAAGCACTCAAGGATGTCGATGAGAATTTTCTTGGCAAATACAGAGCACCAAACTACATAAAGCTGATTGACAAATTTCTTAAAGCATACAAAACCATGAAGTGCAACATGCCACTGAAGATTCATTTCCTGCATTCACACTTGGACTTCTTCCCCACAAATCTTGGAGAAGTCAGTGACGAAGATGGTGAAAGGTTTCACCAGGACATTGCCACAATGGAAAAACGGTATCGGGGCAACTGGAATCCATCAATGCTGGCTGACTATTGTTGAACACTGCAACGAGATGGACCGGACACTGAGTACAAACGAAAATCAGGAGCAAAACACTTTTAGCCCCATTAAACTTATGCAGCGTGTTAGAAACTTTATGCAATTAAACACGTTGTAGTCAATGAAACTTAATTTCATGTTTCTCAAAATTCTTACGTGATACAGTCAATCTGAAACTATATTTGTGTTCACTTTGAAGAGGGCTATCATAATCCACAACAACCTTTCAGGAAACAAAGCGTTTCTAAAAATTTGTTGTCCAGTGAATCCAGCATCTTAAATAAGCATCTACAAATGAGAGACAGGTGTGGCATGTTAATTTGTTTGTCTATTCTCCTCTAAACTCTCTCATCAACAAAGCATTTCTACCCACAGAACTGCCGTTCACTGGATTTTTTTGTTTTGTTTTTGAAACCATTCTGTCTGTAAACTCTACAGATTGTTGTGAATATCCTAGGAGATCAGCAGATTTTGAAATAATGAAACCACAGTCAAAGTCACTAAGGTTAGAGAGCATCTGCTGCTGCCACATTTTTGGCTAATTGCAAAATTGCATGAAAGAACAGGTGATTCTAATTAAGTGTTATAAAATAAGGTGAGTGTGTGTATATATAGAGGATATCTAGAACCCTGTAGTATATAAAAGACATTTTACATTTTGTGAGTTAATACAGTTAGCCACCATACGTAAACATGAAACCTCTAAAAGCGTGGTCAGTAGCTCACCGAAACCTTACCTTACCTACACCAACTCCTAATTACCTGCAGGCAAAGTCAGCCTGTTTATCCACTCTCCTCGTGTGGCTTCAGGCAGCCCTACTCCTCCAGTCTCGGCAGCAACTCTTCCTATTCCAGGTACAGTATCAGCTGAATCCTGAGGTTTCAGCTAAAAGTGCTATCATCGCCCCATAGCCTGCCTGTGCAACTTCTGCCAAGCTTGCCTAAGCTTTTGCCGTGTATGTGCCCTACATTGCTTTAATCAGATAATTGCTCACAGATAACATTGAAGTGTAATGTAAATGTAAATGTAAATGTAAACACATACATTTTTGGTTTAAATAAAGGTCCCTCCAAAATGCTGCATTCAACTAAAACTTGTAACTCTGAATTGACGGCCCCTCAACTCAGAATTCCTAATCAACATGGTACCAACAGTAAACAAAGTAGCATTTCTTTACTTTTAAATGAGTTATGCTGTATATGCTAGTATTTACTTTAGATCAGTGAACATACAGATTACAGAAATTAGTTTGTTAAATCTATAACTGACATATATACAGCTAAATCTATACAGTTCACTGTTAAATATAGATTGTTGCTAACAAAAGACAAATATGGAGGCATCCACGTTTTTTCCAACTTTGTAGCCCGAATATATGAAGGTCAGAAATGATGTACAGTGCTGTGAAAAAGATTTGATTTCTTCTGTTTTTCTGTATATTTAATTCTAAATTGTTTCAGAAAATAAAACAAAATCAAAGATAAAACTTAGCAACCTGAGTAAAATAAAGATTTTAAATACGAAATAAAGTTTTTAAATTATAATTTTATTTACTGAAGCAAAAAAGTTATTCAATACCAACTGGGCCTGTGTGATGTATTTGCCCCCATTGTTACTGGTTGCAGTTATTATTGGTAAAGGTGGCACAACCAGATTTTAAGTTTAAGAGGGCAATTAGTTTTTCACATGGGTAATAGGTGTTGGTTAACTTTTTTTGCTTCAATAAAAAAATATTATTGTGTGTTTACTAAGGTTTCCTTTTTTGTTGTATTTCATTTGAAGGTCTAAAACTATTTAGTATGAGAAATACTTCTTCACAGCACTGTAATTCTGAGTTCCAATTTACCACAAGTTGAATGCAGCATTAGATCAGACCTTGCATTCCAAGAACCAAAAGTATTTGTGGTATGTAATTCCAAGACAGTGATATACCAAAACAGTTTTATTGGCATTTAATTTCTGTATCAATTTTTCTGGCTTAGGTCTACTTAGACCTAAAGCATCATCACATCTCTATAAAGCTCTTGTAAGGTTCTTGCTTTCTGTGTGGTCAACTCCATTTGTCTTGAGTTGGACGATGAAGGGAAGAAGCGTCTATGTACCCAATGTTTTCGTTGCTGAATGACTGCACTCCAGCCCTGCAAGCTCCTGCAAACCATTGCTGCAGCTTTGCACATTAGATATTAGCTCTGCTTTGTATGAGTGTATTATTATTTTTTTTTTATTTGAGTATATATTTTTTATATTATTAAAATTAAATTGTGCTTCTAACAATAGACTATGTTGCAAAGCAGCTTTACTTAAATATACAAACTTTCAGATTCTTAATGAGCAAGCCTGAGGTGATAGTGGCAAGAAAGACTTTTCTAAAATGGTATGAAGAAGAAAACCTGTTCTAGGTGATACAGGGATTATGAACATTATAATAAAGAACCAAATAGATAACAGGCAGGTAGACAAAACTAAATTTGTTAAAAAAATACAGATACATGTCTGGTATGATCATATTGAATATGAATATGAGTCCTGAGATGACCATGGGACAAGCTTTATAGTGACACCTGCAGTTCCTCAGGAACCTCAGGAAATATAAGGCTCTAAGTCTATAGGTAAGATTATCCATTGAAGCAGGAAGGTAAGTCCTATGACCTATATTCGGTTTGTACATGAAAGTTAAACAATAGTTTCTGCTTTTTGTTAAGAAAGGTATGAAATGACCCAAGTACTAATTCTTGATTTATCATCACACAGCAATTCAGTTGCTGTGACCTGAAAAAAATTTCGAATCTGAAGAATTGCCTGAAGTCCTCTTTGTGTTTTGCTTGACTAATATACTGACTATAATCTTCTCTGACTAATGCCCTTAGCTGGTTACTGGACATTCCCCTCTAGTCAGAGTCAGGGTTGTACCATGTAAATTTAAACATTTAAATATAATTCAAATAATGGACTGTTTTTTTTTTAAAACCCTTATTGATATCTTTGGGTCTTTGTTCTTGCTCCTTGGTCTTGATGATGCTTGTTTAGGTATGTCCTCAAAAGAAATCAGATACAGATGTATTAATACTGAGATCACATGACACTTTCATGACACTTTCATGTGATCTCAGTATTAATACAACTGTATCATGTCACTTTGACATTGCCATTTGTTTTTTATTTGTAATAAATTTGCAAAGATTTCAAGCAAACTTATTTCATGTGGTCATTATAGGGTATTGTTTGTAGCATTTTGAGGAAAATAATTAATTTAATCCATTTTGGAAGAAGGCTGTAATATAACAAAATGTGGAAAAAGTGAGGCACCATGAATACCTTCTGGATACACTGTAAAACCAATAAAAACTGAAGAAATCAGCATAGGGGCAAATACTTTTCCACAGCACTGAATAATGAATGTGACAAAAAAACCAAAGGAATATTCCTTGCCCTGACTTACCAGTCCTTGTGTGTTTATAGGAAAGTAATTCTCCACAGGTGTGATGCGCAGTTGAAAGGCATCACATGATTTAAAATAGGTTGTGTTGAGTGTAAATGGTGCCTGCTTTTTACCAGTATACTTTCAGTTGGAACTTTACATTAGCTAATTATATTTACATTATATTCATTAAAATGATGCATTATGTCAGCTAGATATCAAATGGTAGCTCAGGATTTTCATATGAAGTAATAACACCGTATGTGCCAATTTGAGTTAGCCGATACACCGTCCACCACACATATGCCGTCCACCACCAATATGGCCACACGAGAGGCAGACCCACTGTCCGACCGGCTGTATCTACTGCGCATGCGCTGGGTCCAAGGTCTCTACCACTCAGATTCTGGCTCCAAATTCACAAGATGGTGACTCCCATTTCAACCAAAACACCTCAAATCCGTATAGTGGGAGTAAATGCTGCCATGTTGAGGTCATTATATAGTCATCCACAGGGTAGTTAGTGGAAGGACTAAAAAAGTATGTACACCGATTTGCCATAACATTAAAACCAGTGACAGGTGAAGTGAATAATATTGATTATCTGGTTACAATAGCACCTGTCATGCAGTGTGATATATTAGGCAGGTGGGTAAATGTAATGGGCAAGCATAAGGATCTGAGCGACTTTGACAAGGGCCAAATTGTGATTGTGAACTGGGTCAGAGCATCTCCAAAACAGAAGGTCTAGTGGGGTGTTCCCGGTATACAGTGGTTAGTACCTCCCAAAAGTTTTCCAACTAAGAACATCTGGTTGAACCAGTAATAGGGTCATGGGTGCCCAAGGCTCATGATGTGCATGAGGAGCAAAGGCTAGCCTGTCTGGTCCAATGCCACAGAAGAACTACTGTAGCACAAATTGCTGAAAAAGGTCATGCTGGCCATGACAGAAAGTTGTCAGAACACAGCGCATCACAGCTTGCAACATATGGGGCTGCACCTACAATGGACCCATGAGCCTTGTCTGTGGTTTATATTAGCATAGAACATTTTACAATATTTCTAATATTAATTTATGAATTAATTTAATGAAACAAAAGAGTAGATTGAGAGTGTCTCTCAAGACCCCATTTGTAAATCAAGTGATCCAACATGAGGTAGGGTGTAACACATCTAGATGTAAATATGTAAAGAAAAGCTGAAATTCAAATCTTATCATCGCAAATTCATTTTTTGATCGCAAAACCAAATGTCTTCAGTGTATAACAAAAATAATAGAATTGGTCTTCCCATTCCAATACTTTTGGAGGAGACTGTATTTGTACCTATTTTGTTTTGTCATAGCCTTTTTTGTAGGAATAGTACAAAACTGTGTGAAGGAAATTTGACCAAACAGAATATATACAAAGCCTGAAGGCTGTACATACAGTGCAGTATTATTAACTGATTAGAAACACCACACCTACACTGCAACATTTACAACATAATATTGTATGACAGACAAAAACTTACATGGCAGCTACTGTACATTTTATCAGTCTAGGGCTAAAATCTTTGATATAACCATGTATTAGCCTGTAAACTAATCTTTCCCCACATGAATTACCTTCCATTCCACAGTCGACCATGCCGTAGTCAAAGCCACTGAGATCAAATTTTTTTGCATTCTGACATTGTCTGTGAACAAGAGCTGTGGAGCTCTTGACCTGTATCTACAAGATTTTATGCATTGAACTGCTGCCACATAATTTCTGTGTTGCATTACACAAAGCAGTCTTATGTGCAAAAGTAATTTGCAGTCAAGTATTAGTTTTAAATGCAGAGCATTCAGATGAGCATATTTTCAAGAGGGATGTTTTTTCAAGCATCAGAAGAGGGTGTGAGATTTTCCTGAATGTTCAGGTCAAGGTGGTCTTCCTTAGTTTTAAATTTATTTAATTACACATTGTTGTTTTTGTAAGCATTTTAAAACACCATACAGGTGACACACTGATAAAGTTTTGCACTTGCTGTTAGTTGATCAGAACTACACAAGGGGGCTTCAGGTAGGTTACTGCTAATCTGCTGGTCGCAGTTGACAGCCATATTTATCTCATCATTGTATTTATGTTATTTGTATAAATTTACCTTTAGAAGCTTCATAAAATAGGTTCCATGTTTGCACCTTTGTGATAAAGGAAATAACTTTGGTGTTCCTGTGTGTTTATGAAGGTTCTCTCACTCTCTTATTATGGGGCCATCTGGAATGCACCCAACAGGAATCCCACATCCTGCTATAGTGCCATCTTCAGGCAGGCAAGAGCATGACCAGTTTGACATGTATGTGTAAAAAAAACAACATTTTTTTTTAAACTTTAAAGGTGTATTAGTCAAGATCTGGTTCTTAAGAAGGTGACAGCCTATATTATTGGAAATGTTTTTACCCCATGACTCCACCTTCCATTCCACCCCAAAATCTATGCTAGCCAGAGGAGTTCATTCAGAGTTAGCATTACCATGTCACTTTCAAGCGATGAAGTAGGCTGTTTATTAATGGTGCTATCTTACTTTTTTATTTAGATATAGGGCCATCCATCCATTTTCTGTACCGCTTATCCTACATTGGGTGGTGGGGAGCCTGGAGCCTATCCCAAGGAATCATCCCAGGAAACACCCTGAATGGGGTACCAGCCCATTGCAGGACACAATCACATGCACACTTGTAGACCCATTTTCACACTACAGACAATTTGGAAATGCTAATCAGCCTGCAACTCATGTCTCTGGACGTGAGGAAGAAACCAGAGTATTTGGAGGAAATAAATGAAGCATGGGGAGAACATTCAAACACTGCACACACAGGGTGGATGTGGGAATCGAATCCCTAACCCCGGAGCTGCAAGGCAAATGTGCTAACTACTAAGCCACCTTGCCCCTCTATTTAGATATAGAGGATAAAAGATATCAATTGTCTAAATATTTTACCCAATTGTTCTTCTTGGGTGGCAGTGTTTTTGCCAGTGCAGGCATTTTACTCTGACCTGGGTTTTGCCCACTAGTTTATTCAACTGCTTGTAGCCAAGTTATAACACTATAAATATGTGAAATTCTTTGAGCTCCCTTCTGTTTCTGAGCTAACCATCACTGCTGGTATTGGCTAGATAGCATCATTAGATGCAGTTTTTAAAATCATGTTCTGCATAATTCTTACTAGTAAGAAATTAAAAAATTACTATGCATCTTTAAGAATTTAAACTTTTTACATGCAGAAAGAATTACAAGCTCATAACTGGTTCCTAACATTTATTAAAAAGTATGTTATTAATCTTTTATAATTATATGTATTTAATTACATGAAATAATGAGATCTCTACAGTATTTGAAAGATACTGAAATGTTTAACAAATGAAACTTGAAATGTTTTTCTTCTTTATTACAGTAAGCCTCATCCAGAGTCAAAGAGGGAGAGAGAGCCTAAGAAGCCAGTCATTAAGAAGCCTCTGAATGCCTTCATGCTCTATATGAAGGAGATGAGGGCAAAAGTCATTGCAGAATGCACCTTGAAGGAGAGTGCAGCTATCAACCAGATACTGGGCCGCAGGGTGAGGGTTCTCTAAATAGATGTTGAACAATTAATAACACTAATGTGCCAGGGATATTGTGTAGTTTTATTTTTCAGTCAAACAAGCTTAATCTCTTGACAGCCTCCAGTCACAGATGTGGGCTCTAAATAGTTGATTTTGAACACTTCCTCACTGTATGTGAGGAGACTGTATGCAAATTTTCAACTGTACCTAATGTTTAAATCTTTTTTTAAGCTCATATCTGATGGACTTATTGATATTTTACTGTGTATTTTTAAATTAGTTTTTATATGGACCAATGTCATGAGAAGTGAGTTTGTGGCAATCCTAAGTGAGCCAGATGTCCCTGGTGGAAAGTCAGACTCGATCTCCTAGTTGATGCTCTTGAGTTTCTGTAGTTTCTGTCCAATATCTGTGTGCAAACTCTTTGTGGTTCTGTGCCACTTGGTTTCCCACACCTGTTCAGTCTGCCTGAACCACTCATCCACTGCTGGAGAATCACCGGGGTTAGCATTCCATGGGAACAAGGGAGGTTGGTAGCCGAGGATGCACTGGAAGGGAGTGAGCTGGGTGGCCTAGTGCCTCAGCGAGTTGTGCTATAGGCAGAAAATGTGCAGAAAATCCTCCTGGTTATTGGGGAAAAAAGGATCATAGGAACCTGCCGATGTATTGGTTATCTCACTCCACGTGACCACTGGCTTGTCGGTGATCGCCAGAGGTGGGGTTGATGGCCATTCCCACCGTTTCCATGCATCTCTTCCAGACATGGTACATGGGTAAGGTGCATGAGACCTTGTCCTGGGCACAAATAGTGCATGATGATATGACCTGGCATTTGGTCCTTGAGCACGATCTGATCCAAGGATGGATCATGGAAGAGCCTGCGCTCTGACCCCATATTCATAAGAAGCTGGGATATGCGAAGAAAATTCCACTGTAATAAATTCTTCCATCTCTTGAAAATCACTCGCTGCTGCTGAGGATGGCCCCACATTGACAGCCTAAAGATCACTGAGATTACATGGTAGCACTTAAAAATCAAGAAGATGGGTTTGGACTGCAATTGCCACAAACAGTTTTGCACTCAAGTCTCCATCAGTGAACAAAATAGACAACGTAAGAACTGTAATGAATTACGAAAAAGTGCAATGGTTACACAATCAGGGTCACGGGGAACCTGGAGGCTATCCCAGGAGGCATCGGGAAAAAGGCAGGGTACACCCTGGACAGGGTGCCAGTCCATCACAGAGTACAATCACACACTCACACACCCATTCATACACTACGGACACTTTGGACATGTCAATCAGCCTACCATGCATGTCTTTGGACTGGGGGAGGAAACCGGAGCACCCGGAGGAAACCCCCGACGCACAGGGAGAATATGCAAACTCCGCACACACATGGCCACGGCGGGACTCAAACCCTGTGCAGTTTTCTTTAATTTCTTGTGTAGAAGTTAAAACTGTTGGAAAGTAAAAAGAGATAACGAAAGTAAAAGATTAAGAATAAAGTGCCTTTTGAGTTGTTCAAAGCCTACCTACAGCTTCCTCATTTGCATTCGTTAAATTTAAATAAGTTTAAAACTCTCAAATATTCAATCATACATAAGAATATATTAATCCTTTGCCTTTATGTGTTGTTTTCACAAACTGTTAGGCATCAGTTGTTTTATGAATAATAAGCTATGTAATTCTTCAGTTTTTTAATTCTAAGATAATGTTCACAAACAAATTTCTATCACATCTGACTCTGCCTCTTCACTCCTTCATCCATCTGGGTTCACTGGTGTTTCTTTCACTTATTTTATCATTGTTTGATTCTGAGGCTCTCATAAGGGAGATATCCAGCATGAAATCAACCACTTGCTTGCTTGATCCTATTCCCACAGGCCTATTTAAATCTTACTTTGATTTTTGTTACCTTACTATCCTCAGTATTATAAATGAATCATTGCAGACTGGGGTTGTTCGAGCAGTATTAAAGACTGCTGCTGTTACACCTGTACTAAAGAAAGAAAATGCTGCCCTGGATGATTTTAACAATTTTCATCCCATCTCAAATCTCCCATTTTTGGCAAAAATACTTGAGTGTGTCGTTGCCTCTCAATTGTGTAATTATCCTACAATTAATAACCTCTTTGAACCCCTTCAGTCAGATTTTCGTAAATTTTACTGTACTGAAACGGCGTTGGTCAAAGTTACCAATGACTTGTTGATGACATCTGATTCTGGAGCTACTTCCAGTCTTATTCTTCTTGATCTTAGAACCGCTTTCAATACTGTTGATCATGCCTTGAAAGTGTTTTTGGTGTTTGGTGCGACAGTTTTAAACTATTTTAGATCCTATTTTACTGACTGTTCCGAGTTTATTTCTATGGGTGGTTACAGGTGTGACACTAGCTCTGAGCTTACTGGTGTTCCTCAGGGTACAGTTTTAAGCCCTTTACTTTTCAATATCTATTTAACTCCACTTGTGCATCTGCTGCGATCACTCAGCCTCCATTATCGCTTTTATGCTGACGATACCCAAATCTACATTCACTCAAAATCTTGATGTTTGTTTTCTATCTGAATGTATTTTTGACTTAAAAACATGGATGAATAATAATTTTCTGTGCCTGAAAAGTCATGCTTATAGGTTCCTATCGTCAAATTTAGAAAGCTGGTCCACTGTCTCTGTTTGTTGATGACTCTGTTCTAGAGAATCAAAGTAAGATGAGGAACCTTGGAGTAATTTTTCATACCAGCCTCACATTTGATTCTTTTGTTCAGAGCACTGAACAAAAGAATAATTTTTTCACCTCAGAAATACAGCAAGACTGCACCCAATGTTGAACGTCTCTGTGGCTGAAAAATGGATTAACTAATTTGTTGTAACTTGGATAGATTACTGTAAAAGCATTTTAGCCAGAGTTTCTAAATCCACACTCAATAAACTCCAATATGTACAAAACTCTGCTGCCAGGATCCTAACTGGGACCTGAAAATACAATCATGTTACTCCTGTTCTGGAGTCCTTACACTGGCTCCTGGTCAGGTTCTGTGTCCATTTTAAAATTATGATGCTGACATACAAAGTATTACATGGCTTGGCTCCTCATAATTAATCTTCTTTATTAATCTCATACACCCCAAATTGCAGACTGCGCTCCTCACAATGTAATCTGTTAACTGTTCCACAAACATGCTTAAAATCTATGGGTGACAGGGCTTTTTCCAGTCTCTGCTCCTTCCCTTTGGAACTCTCTTCCTCTTGAACTTAGGGAAGCTCAGACCTTTGACACTTTTAAAGCTCAACTCAAGACTTACTTTTTTAAACTTGCATTTGATTGCTGATGTCTATTATTATTATTATTATTATTATTATTATTTTATTTTATTTTTTATAATTTATTTTTTCTGTGTAATGCTTGTTTTGTGTACAGCACTTTGAGGAGCTGCTTCTAAAAGGTGCTCTATAAAAAAGTTTATTATTATTATTATTATTATTATTATTATGAACGCACAGACAATTAGTTAATTTCACAATTCCAGGTTTTTGCTTTTTCTTCGCTTCCACTTTCAAAGTGACATTTAATATTTGTACAGCCAATATATCTATTTTTTTAAAGTCTTATTTATGCGAGAACTGTACCCACCAAAGTGGCAGATGATCAGCCAATTTTACACGGCACTGCCAACAATTCACCCGCATTTGGCGGGTGGTGGCTGCTAATGTCATGCCCTGTGTCTAATCCTTCCTAGTATTTCAGTCACCTTCTTCATCATTTCTGGAATTTCTTTCAATGTAGTGTTACTGGGTAAGACCTTTCAACCAACTTCATGTTGTTGAAAAAGTTCTATATAATTCTCAATTTGATTGAGCAGGGCTCACAGTAATCAGACCTGTTTGCTTCTAGTCCAGCTGAACCCCATTTTTATT
The DNA here is from genome assembly GCA_022414735.1 of Noturus placidus. Lineage (NCBI taxonomy): Eukaryota > Metazoa > Chordata > Actinopteri > Siluriformes > Ictaluridae > Noturus > Noturus placidus. Next base: position 66,763 of record JAFFST010048117.1, on the reverse strand, counting down.
GCAGTTTCATAATTTTGGGCAATTAGTAAGTACGGGGACCAATACTGCACATTTTCACACAGGCCCAGTTGGTATTGGATAACCTCTTTTGCTACAATAAATAACATTATCATTTAAAAACTGTTTAAAAACTGATTTTCTTTTAATTTCTGAATCAATTTAGTATGAGATATACACAGAAAAAGAAGAAATCAGGAAATCAACAAATACTTTTTCACAGCACTGTTTGCAATCTCAAATTTCCCCAGGCATGTTGTTGTTCAGACACCGAAAAACACAGAGGGGGCACAAGAAAGTCCATATATCATTGTGCAGTACTCGTGGTGGCCAGAAGTGGTGCTAAAGGCCTGAGACCCCCTCTTTTACATTACATTTACATTTACATTTATTCATTTAGCAGACGCTTTTATCCAAAGCGACTTACAAATGAGAGCACACTCACACACCAATGGTAGCAGAGCTTCCATGCAAGGTGCTAGCTTGCCATCGGGGGCAACTTAGGGTTCAGTGTCTTGCCCAAGGACACTTCAGCATGGGATCACCCGGGCCGGGATTCAAACCACCAACCCCACGATTAATGGATTAGTGGACAACCCGCTCTACCGACTGAGCCACAGCCGCCCAAAATTTCTTTAATTTCCACAAAGAAATAGCTGGCTGATGCTGGTGATTTGGATGGTCGAATGTGCAAAATCTTCAGCGATATATTCCTGCATGATTACTTTTCTGTGGTGGAAAGAGGATATTTGCAATTTTGAGGGGCATGGTTCCAAGCATTAGCTCAACGGCAAGTCATATGGACAGTGAAGAGGCAGACCGCTGGCTTTTGATTTGCTGAACACTTTGTGGTAGTTCTGATATTCCCAAGGAATGGTTACTTAGCATGAGGAGTTTGCTCTTTCTGTGGAAGTGGAGGTAAATGGAGTGCATTCACATGGAGACTGAATTTAAGACACAGTGATGACCACTGACGATTTCTTTCTGTGTCTAATATATGGACGGATTATGTGTTTGCAACCAGAGGAAGCTGAGGACAGTGGGATACTTGGACACGACAATCACCATGGAGATGGTCTCATGATGGAGGGCACTGGCTTGGAAATGAAGAGGTTTGGTACAGTGTATTATCGATCCTTCTCCTATGGGACCTTCATATAGAGCTTGAATATGAAGTGGATTTTGAAGAGGTTGAAGGCAGAGCTTGAGCCTTTCTGCAATGCCCAGTTGCACCTGCACGAGAGTCAATCAGAGCTGTAAATTTGGAAACACCTTATCTGAATGGGAATCAAGAACAACTCAACGACGCATCGCTGAGGCATTGCCAATGCACAGATATTTGCCATGCAAAATATCTGGTGTCGGGCAACTTCACATCTTGTCATGTGAAAAGTGTCATCACTGGCAGTGATTTTGGCAAAGAGTTACAGCCAGTGAGAGAGCAAGGCATGGGTTGAGGTCACCATGAGGAAGGGAAACCCAACAAAACTTCCTTCAGCAAAACAAGCTTGTCATTACAAAACATTTTTTATTCACCTCCAACTCTCTATGTAGCACACACAATCCCTGATGACCGCATGTGCAAATCCATTCTTTTACTTACTTTCTCTGTGTTTTCCTTTTTGGGGTTTCCACAGCACAAATCATTGTGTAAACAGCTCACACCACTTGTTTCTGTCCTACGTCCATCAGGTCATATATCCGTGTCACTTCTTCTGTGTTTTTGTGACAAAAAACATATTTTGAAAAACCAGATAAAGTCATTGGGTGACAGAGTCATTGTTAGATCTTGTAGTGTGTGACCCCCTGTCGCCGGGCAATCATGTAGAGTGAACACCACAACGACTTCATGACTCATTACAAGACAGTAAGTCATGTAGTGTGAACAGCACAGCGATCTGACTACATTGAAAGTCGTGTAGTGTGAACTTAGCCTTACCTTTTGAGCATGGCTATGTGTTCCTGTTGCTCCCCTGCTAAGCAGCCTCTATCGCCTGTTACTTGTCGAACATTCCCACTGCCTCCATTTTTTAGGCGAAGTATTCTGTGAGGCAGCAGAGATGGCAACAGTTGCAAGAAATGCTTTTAAGGGTATTGGTGGACACAAAACAAATAATAAAAAAAACATTTATGAAAAAAAGACTAAAATAGTCCTGTGTAAATCATTTAAAATATATACTGTTTTTTTTTTTTTCCTTTCAGTTAGAAACCTATAACAATGTAATGTGTATGTGTTTTACAGTGGCATGCTCTGACTCGTGAGGAACAGGCTAAGTACTATGAGCTTGCCAGGAAAGAGAGGCAGCTTCACATGCAGCTCTACCCCAGTTGGTCTGCCCGAGACAACTATGTGAGTGCTGTTAGACACACACAGATATACACAGACATAGGAAGACAGACATACAGACAGACACATTGCCAAGAATATCTATAAAAGCAGTGGTCCAGTCCATTCAAAACTGCATGCAATGCCAAAAAGTCATCTTGTCTTTCATGTCCTTATGACACTTCAATATGGTAGTTTCAGTCTTTGTTCAATTCTGAGCACTTTTCACATTAGATTTGAGTGGTTACTAAGAAGAAATAGGATTCATTTTATTCCAGAATCAGTAAATAACAGTGAATTGGTAAATGACAGTTGGAATTTGAGGGCAAGAAACCGTAAACTGACCAAGACAGTTCCATACCACATATTCACTCACTTAATCTTAAAGTACCCTTGAGACTGGATTCAATTATAACCAAGGGCGTAACCATGTTATGGACCCGCACCCCCCCTGCTCAGCCAAACTTCCAAAATTTGATAGTGAAAATTACAGTTAGTTTGAATTCACGTGGTTTCTGAGTGATAGAATCTCCCACAGCATGGTGTGGGATACATCGCCTAAATACATAACCAACTAAGCTGCTAAAATACATCACCGAACTTGTGTTGATTATGGGTGAAACCAAGTGTACAATTGGAGGGGGGAAGGGAAGGGACACCGATTTTCCTTAAAAAAGTGAATATATTAAAAAAGAATAGACATAAATAAATAGATAAATAAAATAAATACAATAGATGAATACAGATCCGTTGGCAGGGAAAATTAAAGCGGAACATAGAGAAAATATTTTCTCCTGTATATTGGTGGGGGACAGATTGGTATTTCCTCAACAAAGAGTGCGTGGTTACTCCCATGATTATAACTACATTCTGGTTCTACATGCTACATCCATATTATTAAAAATATATATTTATAGGTCTTATTATTGAATTCTACTTTGGTAAACACTGTGATAAGATAATCTGAATTAAAGAATATGGAAGAATGATTACATTTCTGTTTTTAAATATAATGAAATAAGATATGCTATATTTGCTGTATTATAACAGCTACAGTTTAGCTGTAGCATTTATGATTGCTACAGTGAAATTGGAGGTTCAAAATCAGCACAAATGTACTTTGAACTTTGACTTTTAGAGCATGAGGAGACGAGCACAAATTGGTGAGATGAGTATTGGAACTGTGTGCCACATATCAACTTTTTTCCATATGGTTGTAGGGACAGCAATAGACCTGCATGGCAAAGAATAATAGTGATTATTATGTTAAACTGGATTCATTTGTGGTCTTTGATTGTCATCTAGTGGTTAAGTGTTATCTATGTGAAAGAATATTTAAACTTTATGAAAAACATGAATTTCTTTAGACATTCACATCTTTTTTGTAAACCTACAAAGGTTTACAGTAGTAAAATAAACATAGAAATGAAATTCATAAAAAATCATAGCAGTGATTGTTTTTTCTGGAGTCCACATGAGGGCGAGCCTATATGATTTGTTTTCAATACTCTATATGATTTGTTTTGGGGTTTTTTTTTAGCAAGAAAGACTTTGTATGTCCCAGCACTGGGTTTTTGGGTTTAAAAAAAATGTTTAAGGGTTTTGAGGGAATTCCAAATTTGCAATAAAATACAATGATATGATTTCTTTTTATTATTATTATTATTATTATTATTATTATTATTATTATTATTATTATTGTTGTTGTTTTATTTTCATTTATTTGTTCATTTTTTTATTTTATTTTTCATCATGTCAGAAATCAGATGACAGCAGAATTATGAATTTATTCTAAATGGTTCCAGAGTAAACTGCAAAAACATGTGTTTTGAAAATTTCGGTGTGGTCCAAATAAGTATTCTCAGGTTTCATGTTGATCCCATCAAGATGGCTTCACTTACTGTTTGGTGGCTTTGCCATTAAATATGTTTGTGTGTTATAGCAGCATGTTTAGGATAACAACAACAACAAAAAAAATAAACCTTCTGATAACGTTTATGGAGAGTCATCTGAATGTTATCTTTGCCTGGCTGTGAGTATTGTGAAAGCTTTACAATTAGGCAGCTCTGTTGGCAACTCACTCTCTTCCCGGTTTCGGAGCCTTGCAGATTTGGAGGTCCTGAGGATCTCCTATGGATCTGGAAGAGGAGCCGGAGATGAGCGCGCCTCTCTTGCTCTGTCTACCAAGTCAGGCTTCCTGACTTTGGAGCTCGCGTCGCGACTCCCCCTTCCAATATGGAAAGCCAAAACACCCTCTAGGAATGCAAGGAGCCAGTAGGGGGTGCCATTGCACCAAAAACCGATAGCAGCTCTCAAGTAAATAAAGAGCTGCTTGAAGTGATTACTAGGGCAGCTGAAAAGCTAAATATAGACTTTCCTGGGGAAGAGGAAGTGGTTCCTAGCGGGCTGGATGGGTGCTTACTCTCCAGTGAAAATAAATCTTCCTTACACCACAGAAAAATCCCCTTTTTTCCAGATGAAATATCACGTTTCTCTGGGAAACCATACATTAGCCATGTTTATAACCCCGCAACCTTATATAACCTTATATCTATAACCCCGTAACCCGATTGATTACTTGGCTGTCATGGGAATTGAGCAGCATGGCTATTTAGTTATGCTGAAGGTGGAGGGGCGCTTGCAAGCCATCAATGGCAGGTCATTTAGGGGGGTCGGCTTTGCTTCCTAGCCATGTAAGGCCACCTCGATGTTGGTGGGCAAAGCCTATGCTAGTGCGAGGGAGGTACAGAAGGCAAGTGTGCCGGCCCGGCTCCGCCTGTGGAGAGCCACGGGGACCAGCCTGCTAATAGGCCTGATGCGAGAAAGATCATAAAATCCAAACAGGCAAGGAAGGAGCGGTACTGATGGGCCACGGAGGAACATATCAGGGTATAATAGGTTGTTAGGGCAGATAGCCCCCAGTGCTACTGTAAGGCCTCCCCAATCAAGGCCGTCCCAAGTTTTCAGTCTTCTCTGGTCAGCAAGCTGTCACAGGGAAACGAAAATCTGATGCTTTCCCTCCAAGAAAATGTGGAAAATTTAACGTCGCTAAAAGACCATCCCTCTCGGATAAAGGGGCGAAGAACATGTACCCCTTTCCCTAAGGAAGGGAGGTTTTTACAGCCGTTATTTCTTGGTCCGCAAAAAAAAAAGGTGGGAGTATATGGACAATTTTAGATCTGCGTCATCTGAACCATACTGTTCGGACATACAGATTCAAGATGCTGACACTCAAACTTATCGTGCTACAGATTCAGTTCGAGGATTGGTTTGTGATGATCGATCTTAAAATATGCATATTTTGACATAGGATTATCGCCCAGTTGCAGGAAGTTCCTGAGGTTTGCATTTAGAGACAACCATATTGGCATACCAATATTGGGTTCTTCCCTTCGGGCTAGCTTTATTCCCTCACACCTTCACAAAGTGCATGGATGCTGCTCTGGCTCCCTTGTAACTCCAGGGCATCCATGTACTTAACTACCTGGATGACTGGTAATTTCTAGCATGATCCAGAGAACTGGGACTTCAACATCGACATGTTGTTCTCACCCACATGATGAGCTTGGGGCTCAGATTGAACCTCAAGGAAAGTATGCTTTCTCCAGTGCAGAGGACAACTTTTCTAGTGCTTATATGGATTCTATTATGATGAGGGCGTTTCTATCCCCAACACCCATAGGATTGATCCTATCAATATTGAGCAAGATAAAGCTGGCTCTGGGCATCCCCTCCAGTCTCTATGAGAGGCTGTTGGGACTTATGGCAGCAGCAGCCAAAAGCAGCAGGCCGTTGGGCCTATTGCACAAGATTGTTCAGTGGAGGCTGAAAAGTCTTGGGTTTCATCCAAAGACGAAACCACTGAGAGTAATCAGGGTCATGTGGCGATGCCTATGTGCTCTGAGTATTTGGAGGTGTCCCCAGTTTCTAGCATCGGGTCACACACTAGGGGCATCTGCTTTTCATAAGACGGTACTGATAGATGCCGCCCTCACGGTCTGGGGCCCAGCTCGCAGTCTTTGGAGCGGCCCTCATCTGGAGTGATATATAAAATGCCTAGAGATGCAGGCCATATTTCGAGGAATGAAGTTCTTTCTTCCTCAATTAAGAGGTGTTAGTTGTGCCACACAACACAGCGGTGGTCCCATACAGTGGTGTGAAAAAGTGTTTGCCCCCTTCCTCATTTCCTGTTCCTTTGCATGTTTGTCACACTTAAGTGTTTCGGAACATCAAACCAATTTAAACAATAGTCAAGGACAACACAAGTAAACACACAATGCAATTTGTAAATGAAGGTGTTTATTATTAAAGGTGAAAAAAATCCAAACCATCATGGCCCTGTGTGAAAAAGTGATTGCCCCCTTGTTAAAACATACTATAACC
>JAFFST010048117.1:45563-59100 GCA_022414735.1 Noturus placidus | reverse complement strand
GTTTAAATTGGTTTGATGTTCCGAAACACTTAAGTGTGACAAACATGCAAAGGAACAGGAAATAAGGAAGAGGGCAAACACTTTTTCACACCACTGTATATCAACCACCATGGAGGGTTACGTTCACACCCCTGTTCAGTCAGGCACAACTAATTCTTCTCAGGGCAATAGGAAGGATCTTGTCAGTGAGTGCAATGTACATTCTGGGCAGCCAGAATGTTGGGGCAGACATCCAGTTGAGGCAGGGGCTGAAGCCCAGGGGTTGGAGGCTCCATCCACAAGTGGTGGAGTCCATATGGTGGAGGTTTGGAATATGGTTCTCAGAGATAATATCCCTGCTAGACGGTACTCCTTGGGAGATTGGCTTCTGCAGGGATCTACTGTCTCAAGCTGGAGGGCTGACTTATCACCCTCGGCTGGAACTATGGAAACTGTGGGTCTGGCCCCTTAGGGGCACCAGCTGATAGAATCTGGTCTCACAACTGAGGTAGTAAAGACCATGTTGAACGCTAGAGCACCATCCATGAGGAAATTGTATCCGCTCAAGTGGCGACCTTTTGTCTTGTGGTGTGAGGACCGTCAGCTAGATCGTCAGTGAACTGCACTATAGCTACAGTCCTGGAGTTCTTTCAAGGATGTTTCTCAGTGTGGTTGGCTTCTTCTACAATCAGGGTTTACGTGGCCGCCATTTTGGCCAGCCATGGCACTGTTGATGGAGCCAGTGTGAGGCAACATCCTCTAACTTTGAGGTTTATGCGTGGGCCCTATTTGAGCCCCTAGAGTCAGCCTCTGAGAAGCTTCTGACTCTAAAGGTAGCTCTTCTCAAGTGAGTAGGAGATCTACAAGCTCTCTCTGTTGCCCCTTCCTGCCTTGACTTTACCCCTGGATTAGCCAACACCTTCCTGTATCCTAGGCCGGATTATATATCCTAGGCAGGCTTTCTACCCTCCTCCATTCCTCACACCAGAACAAGAGAATATCCACCTGCTGTATCCAGTAAGGGTTCTCTGTACTTATGTCCACCACTCCGGCCAGTGGCGTAAATCGGAGCAGCTGCTGTTCTGCTTTGACGGCGATAGTAGAGGTGATGCTGTGTCAAAGCAGAGCGTCTCTAATTGGATAGTTGGAAGCAATCTCTATTGCTAATAAGGTGCGCAGTCTTGCTACACCTCTGGGCACAAGGGCTCATTCCACTAAGGGATCGTCTCCTTGAAGGCTTTGTCCAAAGGGGTATCCTTAAAGGATGTGTGTGCTGCTGTGGGGTGGTCTATGCCACAAACATTCATTCGATATTACAGCCTATATATTCATTCCGCCCCGGCTTGAGTGTCTTGCAGTGACCCTCGGGCTTGGGTCTTTTTGTACAGGCCCTACACTCGGTATGACTGAGTGGGTGTTCTCTTTGCCATAGTGGTGTGCTAACGCAACGTGGAGTTACCTTTGAAAGGGAATGTCTGGGTTACGCATGTAACCCTGTTCCCTGAGATTTGAACGAGACGTTGCATAGCTTTGTCATACCGGGGCAGGCCTGTGAATTGCATCTATGCTTCAGATAATAGAGGCTGATGGCATGGTTCACAGGTGTGGTGTGTATATATATCATGCAACGCGCTTAATTGCCATGTCACCTGATCATGGCAGGTCTATAAAAAAGCTTGATGTTACACAAGCTTCAGATGCTGGTCAAACACAAAGGCACTTCCCATAGCATTGGGCTAACGAAACGTCTCGTTTCCGTCTCAGGAAACAGGGTTACATGCGTAACCCAGACGTTCACTGTAAACCATGTTTTCCAAGATATATGTTTGTTTTTGTGTGCAAACATGGATGTTTGTGGACTTCCACTTCTCCATCAATAGGGTTCCAGCACTATGTGTGGTAATAGAAACACAGCAGGTGCACAAACAGACACAGGCATACATTTTCTTTAACCTTGCTGGTCCAGAAGTGATTGAATGTGAACGCTCATTTGTCTATGTGCAGGAGATGAGAGAGCACGTCATAATTCCAGTTTAGTCCAGAAAACAACCTGTCTGTTTGAAAAGAAAGTTTGGTGAGATTTGTGCTGCTCAAATAATTGTTACAATGAAATTACAAAAATTCTATACAAGGTCCCAAAAACCAGGTGAGCCTATTGAATCTTTTTTTCAGTGACCTACAAATGAAAGCAAAAAGCTACAAATTTGTACAAAGAGGAACTTGTTCAAGATATACTTGTGTGTGCCATCAACATTGATTTCATTGACATTAGCTAGAGCCATCGAAAATTTAAGCTGATAAAATATGAGCTGACTGAGCAGCATATTAAAATCCTAGCATTACATCAGCAACATTCCACTAATGATGATAGTGTACATCAGACATCAGTGCAAAAACACAAAGAAGACAAAAAACTGATATTTAGACCTGAAATTTAAAAGCATCTCCAATTATCACAAACTGTAGCAATTGTGGAGTTAGTAATACAGTTAAAAGTGATAAGTGCCCTGCTTAATCTCAGCAATGCAACAAGTGCAAAAAGTAGAACTAATTCAGAAAACATTGCAGGACTTCAAAAAAAGTCAAACTATACACAAGCCTAGAAAGTTGGTTTATCAAACTGGGGCTGGAACAAATCAACAGCAATGGTGCCGAGTCACTCTTTATTAATGGTGTGACAATACAGCAAAACATTGAGACAAATAAACTGAATAAAAAAAAACTGTTCAGCACTGTTCATATAAATGGCAAAGCCATTGAACTAAAGGGCAATGTCTGAGCAAGATGTTATGTGATCTTGTACACATTCAAACTTGTATGCCAAGGCAAGCCACTTGACAGTTCAAACATTGCAAGGCTGATTGCCTACAGTAGCAATGAAATAAAAACTCTAGAATCAGTCATAGTACTGTGCAACTCAGCAGTTCAGAGTTATGATTTGCAGGCTGAGTACAACTGTGAATTTCAAGGGGGGACAGCATTTTAGTTTAAAAAATTTCAGGAAATGGAAAGGGTTTTTATGTTTTATCTTATATTGAAATCCTACAAAAATGAGTTTTGCACATTAATGCAAGTTCAGAGCAGAGATATTATGCGTGTGGTTGTGCAATGTTGACTTTCCTGATTGGCCATAATACCTACAGGCTGCAGCCAGTGGGAATGCTTCTCTATCAGTGTGCGTCCTCACAGAACCTATCAGACCACCTCAGGTAAGTTAACGAGTCTTAACGGAGCCAAAAATCTTAACAGAAAAAGTTACTTTAACAGATGTGATAGTAGAAACTTTGATATGGATAAAGCTGCATGCACATACCTGAAATGATCCAGGTTTAATCTATATTGAACGCCCTTATTCATCTTAATTTCTTTTAATTGTCATAGCTTGCCATGTATCATATCCACAGTTATGTTAGCTTACATGTTTAATGATAATGATAATGAGTTTTTTGGGGCAGTGGTGGCTTGACGGTTAAGGCTCTGGGTTACTGATCGGAAGGTCGGGGGATCAAGTCCCTCAGCTGCCAGGCTGCCACTGCTGGGCCATCGAGAAAGGCCCTTAACCTTCTCTGCCCCAGAGGCGCTGTATCATAGCTGCCCCTGCGCTCTGACCCCAGCTTCCTAACATGCTGGGGTATGCAAAGAAAATAATTTCTCTGTGCTGAAATGTATATGTGATCAATAAAGACTCATTATGTTAGCCTACATGTTTATTACAATTAGAAACTTGGTCGGTAGTTACATAGAGAGATATGTAATGTTTAAAGTGTTTTAGCTATGATTTATGCATATTCTCAAGCCACTATAGGCTTTTTACTGTACTGTTAATTTTTTTTATTGCACTGCTACAGGCTGTCACTTTTATTTTTGTTGATAGTCAAAAACACAAGAAAAAGAGAGAGAAGAGTTGGGAAAGAGGGAAAGAGAGACAGTCAGTTGGGCAGGATGAAAAAAATTATTAAATTACTTTGGACCACCTGGCAAAAAAGAGAGGGCTGATGTTTGCGAGAGGGCAGAGGGTTGAGATATGGAAGATAAGGATGAATGAATGGTGTTTGTTTTGTGCCACACATAAATAATTAATGTTGCTCATTGAACTTTCATGTGCCTGTCTTAATACTTAAGAAAGCATATTGTTTGGAGGAGACATGAAATAAGTGTAATGTCATTATATATTATAACAGTATTTATGTTTATATTTATTTATATTTAAACTCCAATGTAATGTTAACTCACATCTGTTAACATTATGTACATATACTATAATGCATATTTTTGTTTATCTGCTATTTGGTCCCTGCACATTTGGTAGCAGCACATGTCGTCTTCATGAAAGTATTTTGACTTTTACTTTGAAAATGCAATGACTGCTGTGCATGGTTGGATGCAGTATACCTTGTAGTGATGGGAAGTTTAATTTAAATTATTGAGTCCTTCAAATGTTTTTAATGACTCTGACTTCCAACTCAAATTCTATACAATTCAATTTCACCTGGAAGAATGTAAAGCCTTCAGCTTGCTCCACATAACATTCTATCCTGTATGCCTGGGTAAGCTCATACAGGAGACCAATTTTAAGATACTTGTTTAATAAATTTCCAATTCATATTTATGAAAAACCTAGTGAACACTGGGGCGGCTGTGGCTCAGGTGGTAGAGTGGGTTGTCCACTAATCGTAGGGTTGGCGGTTCGAATCCCGGCCCACATGACTCCACATGCAGAAGTGTCCTTGGGCAAGACACCAAACCCCAAGTTGCTCCTGATGGCAATCTAGCACCTTGCATGGCAGCTCTGTAGCCATTAATGTGTGTGTGTGTGTGTGTGTGTGTGTGTGTGTGTATGTATGGGTGAATGAGACACAGTGTAAAGCACCTTGTAGAACCACTAAGGTTAAAAAAGTGCTACGTAAGTGCAGACCATTTACCATAATAAAAATACACCCTTACTGTTTTTGCTGTACAACTTCATGAAATGCATTTCATATTGCATTTCAATTGGTAAATCATTAACTTAATGCCAGATTTTATGACAAACTACCAAATAAATCACATGAAATTTGATTACATACACCCTTATGAGATTACATGTTAGAATGTTAGAATTGTGCTACAATTTGTGAATGACAGAATGACACTAACATTGAGCCTCATTTATAAAGTTGGGTACAAATAGATTTATTTGTAAGAGCATTTGCAGAAGAACACTGGTATTCATGAAAATCCTGTCAATTAAGAAACATCTTCAGATCCTACTAATCCTCCTGAGTATGTGTAATTTTATGCATAAGAGGACTAACTATTGTAGGCCTTGATTTGATCACATTCAAATCATATAATTTGCATCGAATTCTGTATTGTTATATATGGAATGTACTGTTGAGGTTAAATTGCTTCTTTTTTATGTTTACAGCATTTGGCAGACACCCTTATCCAGACATATAGAAGTGCTTTGTAGTCGATCAAAAATACATCCTCATGTTAGTTTACTAGGTCAGGGACAAAGAATACCATCAAGGAAATTTTATGAAAACCAGTCATATTATATTATTGTCATTAATTAAAGAATATGAAAAATAAAGAAAGTGAGCCAGTACAAAAAGGACAAATAAACTAATAACTTAATTATTATAAAAGATATTTGATTGTAAAAGAAAAAAAAAAACAACAAAGGATAGGCTGGTTTGTGCATAGCCATAAATAGTAACCTAACACCACAGTCTACAGAACATTTAGTGCTCGGTTATTATTATAAACATAATATATTATTATGCACTTTTATTTGCATAGTGCAAATAGTGTGCCATCAAGTGGTGTTCCTGCCTCTCCCCATTCAGTGGTGTTGTTGTTCTGGGGTGGAATTCAAATTCACATCCCCCAAGGACTGCACTTTTTGCAGTGGACAAGAGGATCACATGGACAAGAGGAAAAGTATTGTTGGACTAGGGATATCACCACCAAGTACACAGGTTCTCTAATCAGCTAATTAACAGCTATTTCTGAGTTGAAGTGGGTGTGTTTCATTCAGAGGACAGCAAGACAGAGGGTACAACAGAACCAGGGTTGGGAACCTGTGACTTAGTATATCAATGTTCCTAAACAAACCCAGGCATGCACCTTTCAACAGGGGAATTAGCCGCTGAACATATAGACTAGCTGTATGTAGAGAATGTACTTAGTGCATTGCTACTAATCTCCACTTACAGATTTGATGTAGTTAATCGTTTTTCTTGGTTATGTCTGCACAAATATCTTTAACAAATTATTCTGTATGTGTACATTCATTTACAGGGCAAAAAGAAGAGAAGAAAAAGAGACAAGCCGCAAGATTCTGCCACAGGTACATCCATGGTTATGTTCACATATCTTCTTTCTTAATAAAATATATCATGGAAAATTCAATTTACTTCAACAATGTAGTACAATTCCAACTTAACCATAGCATAAAAAACAGATTCTATATAAACAAAAATAATTCAAAATTGGAAACAGCTACACTATATGGACAAAAGTTTATGGATACCTGACCCATATGTTGTTTTTTGAACATCCCATTCCAGATGTAGTCTCTAACTAACCTCCCCCAAGGGAATGCACATTCCCTGGCTGAGAACATAGAAAACCTCCATGTAGAAAAACGTAACCAGTTTTAAAATGAAATTTCTGTTCACACTGAATTGTTTTGGAGTCTTCAGTAAAGGGGTCTAACTTTTATTGCTTTTTCGTGTAGTCTCTGTCTGTTAACAATGGACTCTGCCCATGTCCTCTCCCTCTCCCTTTCTTCCGATCTTCCTTTTGCTCCTTCCTTTTCTGTGTGTGCATGCTTGCTGGTTTGCATTCAGACCCTGGCTTCCCTAAGAAATGCCGAGCTCGTTTCGGTCTCAATCAACAAATGGACTGGTGTGACCCCTGCAGGTGTGTACTCCTCCTTTTCTGCCATCCTCAAATTTGACCATTGTTCGTTCCTTCTCTGTCTGTTGCTGCTGTCTGCTGCTTTGCATGGTGTCCTCTACTAACACTAGAGCATACAATGGTCAGTATGTTTTGGTAAATATTGTTTTTAAATAAATAAATGAAAATATTTCTTAAAACCTGATTTAAAGTTATAACAACCATATGTTATGTTTGTAAATAAGATTGATGTTAACCAACTCAACAGCAAAATTAAATTTTACACATACACTAGTATCCTAAAACATGCTGACTGTACAGTAGCTTTAGAATCAGGACATTCTTTGTCTTTGAAGTAAATTTACAATAGACAAAGAATGGGTGTTTTTTTTTTTTTGTCTTTTAATTAATTATAGCTCAGACATCTTAATTCCAGTCTTGTGGAAGACTGTACTCTAAATATTTAGTGTTTTTGATGTTCTAACATGCCTCAATTTTAGATGTTTTATATTTGGTGTGTTAAAAGGTGCAGAGCAAGTTTCAGCTTTTAATATATAATTGTCATTTAGGATTCATAATTATAAGTTATTATTTAAAAATGTACAGTGTTTGTAACTTTCAGTCTATAACTATGAAACACATTTAGCAGTTATAAGACAAAATTTTTATGAGAACTTGCCATGTGACATATTTTGTATATTTAAACATAACGTTTTCTAAAAGCTGCTGGATGTAAAATTTTGGAATTTGTGCTCTCTGTGATGGGAAAGATTCAACAGCAAGCTATTTGCAGAACATTTTGTAGCATGGGTTGCACTGCCAAGCAGATTAATGGGTTAGGTCACATTAGAAAGAAAGGAAACCTGACCAGAATAATAAAACTGAGAATAAAATAACATTATTGTGCACATTACTTTGACTGTCTGTGTTATTAGGTAAAAGAGCAAAATCTTTGGTTGCCCCACAGTAATTAGACAGTGTATTGATTGCACTACAATAATGGGTAAATTTATACCAAGACTGCAGAGAGAGAGGCACATCAATATTCAGACTTACATTGGTGCTTGAAATTTTGTGAACCCTTTAGAATTTTCTATACATTTGCATAAATATGACCTAAAACGTCATCAGATTTTCACATAAGTCAATGAGTCAATGAGAACCCTGTTTTATTTAAAGAACAGGGATCAGAGTCTAATCTTCACAATACATGTTATTGGAAAAGTATCATGGCACGAACAAAGGAGATTTTTGAGGTAGAAAGAGTTGTTGATGCTTATCAGGCTGTCAAAGATTAAAAAAAATTCTAAAAAGTTTGCACTCCACCAACCCACAGTCAAACAGATTGTATACAAATTAAGGAAATTCAAGACCATTGTTCCCCTTCCAGGAGTGGGGTCCAACAAAGATCACTCCAAGAGTAAGACATAGTCCAAGAGGTCACAAAGGAACCCAGGGTAACATCTAAGCAACTAAAGGCTATTGGCTAATGTTAATGTTCATGAGTCCACCATTAGGTAAACACTGAACAGTAAAGGTGTTCTCCAAAAAGAACTTTGCTGCCATCTACAGTCTGCTAAATATCATGTGGATAAGCCAGAAGGCTATTGGATAAATGTCTTGTGGACAGGTGAGACCAAAATACAATTTTTGGTTTAAATGAGAAGTGTTATGTATGGAAAAAGATACTCACAGATAGATAATATTGGATCATTTTCCTCAGTACGTGAATGACCAAGTATAATACTTTTGTGTGAAAATCTGATGATGTTTTAGGTCATATTTATTCAGATATATCAAATTCTAAAGGGTTCAGAAACTTCCAAGCACCACTGTAGTTTATGTCCTGTGAACACATTATAATTCCATGACCTTGTTTTAGTATCTCATGGTTTCATTAAGTTAATCAGACAATTAACTGAACAAAACATATCATAAAATGCAAAGAATAATAGGATTTGCTGAATTACATGTTAATTTATAAGCTTCCACATAATGACGGTGGTAGCCATAAATTAAATCAAACTTGCAAATGAAAAATGTGATTACTATTAGGACTATTGCAGCAATATATTGGCTATTTACTAGACTCCTATATGATTGCCGCACACATTCTCATTTATCACCATATTAGTCCTGTCCATATAAATTATGTCCCTGATTTTTAAAAAATTATTATTATTTAGTTATTTTTATTTTTTTGTAAGGTCTAATATGTTTGGAGAGGGATCTTGGTTCAATCCTCCTTGCAAAACAAAGTCCAAGATTTACAATGTTATGTTTGGGCATGTGGGCTGTTTTTGTGTTCTTGTAGCCATTCTGTCTTGATTTGAATGTACAGTCAGTTATTATTATTTTAGCTGTCTATCACAGGATACTCCAGTTGAAATTAAATAATGCATGTGAGATCTAAAAGGCTTTAATTTGAGACTATTTACATCTAAATCAGACAGTCATGTGAAAATAAGTAATTCTCATGGATTTTTTTTAAACATATTTGGACAAGAAAACATTTGATACTCTTTGAAACAGTTCCTATTTATAAAGTGACATTTTGTAGTAATTGCCTTAACAAATAAAAACAAAAAAAAAAAAAACCCAGATCGGTCACATGGAAAAAGTAAGCACACCCCTACATTTATCACACTTTCAAATCAATAAAATTATAGTCAGGTATACAAAATTGGGTGCCAGTGATTAGACCCTGCTTAGGGAGTGCAGCTGGAAGCTGTCATATTTAAACCTCTCACATCTAGTGCCTGGTGTTCCCTTTGATATTGAGGTGTGTGGTGCTATCAGTGTCGGGTGTTACTATAATCTAATTACTTTTCCTGATAATGCTGTAATGTCATGCATTACATTACTTCTGGTACAAATTTATTGTTAAGAAAACAATATTAAGTACAATACATTTTTAAAATAAATCACATTTGTACCAAAGATTTTTTTCTTTAGCCCCGAATAATTCTCCACTTGGAGCAGTTTGTCACTACATAACTGAATGTCAGTAAAAGATCACCTGTAATTTTATATCTCCAGTGAACGGAGGTGAGACCAATCAAACAGTGTTTACAGGAAAATACATGGAAACACTCGTGTCTTATTGGCTGACAGCGCTCAATTCTGCCAAACGCTAGCTCACACAGTTAGTGTGAGGAAAAATGGATATGCGCTGATTTTTTAAAACCAGTTTTTTTTAAACTTTTTTTTTAAAACTGAAACATTAAAATCATCTGATGCTGAGCAGGAAAACAATCTGTGTAAACATTTGAGTTCCAGTTTATGTGAACATGATATGAGCAGAGCATAAGGAGAGATAATGTACTCTGCATGGCACTGTAGCAGCTAAACCCATTCAATTATAGCTTAGCCGTGCCTCCCCTTGGCTAGTGACACAAAAATATTGTTTGTTTTATTACTTATTTATTTAAAATGATCTTTTTGTTTCTTTTGATGTGTAGGAGCCGTCGATTTTGGTGCCATTACTGCTAAATGTGTAAAAGCCACGCCCCTAAAATTGATGTGCATCTAGATTTATCGTGCTTTCAGGAAGAGCAGCTAACTTAATGGCAGTAAACTAGCCTAGTGAGGAAAGGTTTTATATTTTATTGGTCTGGTAGACCTACAAACAGTGACAACACCCAAGACATGTTTTATGATAAATCCAACTTTTTCTGATCATCATACATTGATGCACGCTAAAATTACTGAAAGAACTATGAGTTTCACGTTGTAGCTGGGACGTCTATAGGCCTATTTTTTATTAATTTCATATTCATTAGCCCCCCCCCCTAAGCAAATAAATATATCAGCCAATATATTTTCTTTTTTTCCATCAACGGTTCGACTCCCATCACATCTTAAACCTGTTCCTGGGTGGGCAGTAGGACCTGAGGGAAGCCGCTGTTCGCGCTACACATACAGTGGCTACACACCTATTTATCCGCGCATTTTTCGAATGACGGACACACATCCGGTGGCTTTACCATGGGTACCTCCCGTCGGCGGACCTCCAGACAGTAAGCACGTTTACATGCACATTAAAAGTTAAATTTCAATCAATCTAAAGCAATAATTCGTCTTTTTAAAATGTAATGTATACGCTTTTGTCCAACTGAAATCATATTGAAATCGAACTTCCGAAATCGGACTTGTAGCTCAACTTCATCCAGCATGTATACACTTTAATCGAGCCGTTTTGTTGGTCAGCGAATGATACACACAGTTGACTGTTTTTTGGCTACATAGTAGAGACATATTTGCCTTTTGTTAGTGCTGGATGGATGGGGACAAAGTGGACTTTAATTTCTTTATTTTTATATAATTTAAGTAAGTCATATTAGATCATTATCTAACATAAATTATTAGACAGGTATACCTTGACCACAAATACCATTCTAAAATATACATGTTTACCAGTATGCCCAGACCCCCCTAAAGGAGGGTATTATGCCAAGATCCAAAGAGTTCTGTAAGGTTTTCAGAAAAAAAAGTTACGGATGCCTATGAGTCTGGCAAGGAATTTAAAATGATCTCCAAATTATTTGAAATACATCATTCCACTGTAAGGAAAAAAAATCTGCAAGTAGCATAGATTTCAAATGACTTACAATTTGTCCAGGACTGGCCATTCCAGCAAATTAAGCCCAGACTTTTTGTATTGTGTGTGTGTGTGTGTGTGTGTGTGTGTGTGTGTGTGTGTGTGTGTGTGTGTGTGTGTAAATATATATAACATTGATTTCTCATTACACTGGCACTCCTCAAGGGGTGGGCTATATTAGGTAGCAAGTCAACAGTAAGTTCTCAAACTTGATGTGTTGGACCAATGAAAAATAGGAGAACATAAGGATCTGAGGGACTTTGACAATTCTGTTCGAATGTCTTCATGACATTAAATGCTAGAAGGCATTCATTTTTTTTTTTTTTTACAGCTAAATAGTGATAAAACTGAAATAATATTTTTTGGCCCACCATTTTCAATCAGTTAGGTCCTCTATCTACCAATGTGCATGATTGTGTCAAAAACCTTGGTGTCATGCTAGATCCTACGTTGTGTTTTGATAAGCAGATCAGTGCTGATATTGCTAAAATCAAGAAAATGCTCTCTAAGAAGGAACTGGAAACAGTCATTCATGCTTTTATTACATCAAGGTTAGATTACTGGGGAGCACGGTGGCTTAGTGGTTAGCACGTTCGCCTCACGCCTCCAGGGTTCGAGGCTCGAGTCCCGCCGGGGCCGTGTGTGTGGAGTTTGCATGTTCTCCATGTGCGTCAGGGGTTTCCTCCCCCAGTCCAAAGACATGCATGGTAGGCTGAATGGTAGTGTATGAATGTGTATGTGATTGTGCCCTGTGATGGACTGGTACCCTGTCCAGGGTGTACCCTGCCTTGTGCCCGATGTCTCCTGGGATAGACTCCAGGTTCCCTGTAACCCTGATAAAGGAGTAAACGGTAGAGGATGGATGGATGGTGAGACTACTGTAATTCCCTCTATTTTGAATTGCCTTAAACTGCTCTAGATTGCTTGCAAGTGGAACAAAATGCGACAGCTAGATCCTTGCCTCTTTACACTGGTTGCCAGTCAATTTCCGCATTCATTTAAAAATTCTGCTATTTGTTTTGGATGGATATATGCTCCCCGGTACATATGTGATCTCCTTACCCCATAGACTGCCTCAAGATCTCTTTGATCATCCAGTCAACTCTTTCTTTCAGTCCCTCATTCACATTTAAAAACCAAAGGTGACTGTGCTTTCTCAGTAGCTGCTCCCAGGCCCTGGAATAGTCTCCCTTTGCATATTAGATCTTCCCCCTCTATTCCTATGTTCAAATCTTCTCTGAAGAGCCACTTTTATTCGTTATCTTTTAATTTGGTCTGAGGGTGTAGAATTGTTATTTGTACAGTGGTATTTGATTCTATTAAATGTTTGTTTTAAATCTGTTTTATACTACTTATACAGCACTTTGATTTCAACTTCTGTTATTTTTAAAATTGCTTTATAAATAAAAAACTAAACTAAACTTGACCGGACCAAATTGTGATTGCTAGACAACTGGGTCAGAGCATCTGCAAACAGGTCTTGTGGGGTGTTCTCGATATGCAGTGTTAGTACCTACCAAATGTGGTCCAAGGAGGGACAACTGGTGTACCAGCAACAGCGTCATAGGTGCCCAAGGCTTACTGATGCATGTGGGGAGCAAATGCTAGTCCGCCTTGTCCGATACTTCAGAAGAGCTACTGTAGCACAAATTTCTGAAACATTTAATGCTGGCTATTAACTGGTGTTAAAGTTGAAAAGGTGTCAGAACACACAGTGCATTGCAGCTTGCTGCATAAGTGGCTGCATAGCCGCAAACTAATCAAAGTGCCCATGATGACCCCTGTCCAGTGCCAAAAGCACGTACAATGGGCATGTGAGCATCAGAACTGCACCACTGAGCTATGGAAGAAGGTGGCCTTGCTGATTCTTTTACATCATGTGGACGGCTGGGTGCATATGTGTCACTTACAGTGCCTTGCGAAAGTATTCGGCCCCCTTGAACTGTTCGACCTTTTGCCACATTTCAGGCCTCAAACATAAAGATATAAAACTGTCATTTTTTGTGAAGAATCAACAACAGGTGGGACACAATCATGAAGTGGAACGAAATTTATTGGATATTTCAAACTTTT
>JAFFST010048117.1:31076-44822 GCA_022414735.1 Noturus placidus | reverse complement strand
TTCCATTTCAATATTATCGCTTGTACAGTGCTCCTTGGGATGTTTAAAGCTTGGGAAATCTTTCTGTATCCAAATCCAGCTTTAAACTTCTTCACAACAGTATCTCGGACCTGCCTGGTGTGTTCCTTGTTCTTCATGATGCTCTCTGTGCTTTAAATGGACCTCTGAGACTATCACAGAGCACGTGCATTTATACGGAGACTTGATTACACACAGGTGGATTCTATTTATCAACATTAGACATTTAGGTCAACTTTGGATCATTCAGAGATCCTCACTGAACTTCCCGAGAGAGTTTGCTGCACTGAAAGTAAAGGGGCTTAATAATTTTGCTCGCCCAATTTTTCAGTTTTTTATTTGTTAAAAAAGTTTGAAATATCCAATAAATTTGGTTCCACTTCATGATTGTGTCCCACCTGTTGTTGATTCTTCACAAAAAATGACAGTTTTATATCTTTATGTTTGAGGCCTGAAACGTGGCAAAAGGTCGACCAGTTCAAGGGGGCCGAATACTTTCGCAAGGCTCTGTACCTGGGGAAAGATGGCATCAGGATGCAATATGAGAATAAGGCAAGACAGCGGAGGAAGTGTGACATTCTGAGGACCCATTGTGGTCTTCTGCTGTTATAGACTATCCACCCCAAGGTTCAATGTTTCGTGCATACTGAGATGCTTTCCTGATCACCATGGTTGTATAGAGTGGTTGTTACTATATCGTTCCTGGCAGCTTGAACCAATCTGGCCATTTTCCTCTGACCTCTCTCATCAACAAGACTTTTCCACCCACTTTTCCACCGTTTTTTGCACTATTCTGTGTCATCTCTAGAGACTGTTGTGTCTGAAATTCTCAGGAGATCAGCGGTTTCTGAAATACTCAAAGCAGCACATCTGGCACCAACAACCATTTTCCTCATTCTGATTATTGATATGAACATGCACTGAAGCTCTTGACCTTGTATGTGCATGATTTTATCCATTGTCCTGCTACTACATGATTGGCTGATTAGATAACTGCGTAAATGTGCAAGTGTAAAGGTGTTCTTATTAAAGTCAGGGTGTGCCTGATTTAAAAAGAAAAAAGGCAATGAGTGTAGCTACAAAGTAGGTAGACCTAATAAACTATCTACTGAGTATAAATGTTAGATGAAGATATTATGTACAAACCGATGTCTGCAGTCATGTTCTTAAGCCCTAGAATTATTTAAAAAGGATTAAAATGTTTTTATTTTACTTAATTTAATTGCTTTTTACTGTTCTAAATTATTTTTAGAGCAATGCCATTTCATATACACACACAAATATATATATATCTTGCTCAGCAAGATGAATCTCAAGCACATCATGTACACTTTATATGACCATAACACCCATATGTGGGTCTTTCTAAATCTTTTGCCAGAATGTTATAAGCATACAATTGTGTCGAATGTCTTTTTGTGTTGTAGCATTAAGATTTCCTGTCACTGGAACTAAGAGCCATAGCTCAGATACATAAAGATATTGTTTGCCTGGTTGGTGTAACTCAGTGGACTCAGTGGCTTGCAAAGAACCCTAACTTCAACCCCACTGAACACCATTGGGATGAATTGGAATTACTACAGCTTTCTCACATGACATCTGTGCACAACCAACCACATACTTTTGGCCATATACGGTTGCAATCAAAATTATTCAACCCCCATTGCAAATCAGGTTTATTGTTAAAATGTACAGACTTTCAGCTGTTTGCAGTGAACAAATCAAACAAAAGCAATTGAACGAATACTTCAAGTGGTTTCCCCAAATTCAACTGAAAATGAGTTCTCAGTTTCAAAATTGTTCAACCCCTTCATGGCAAACATCTTTAGTACTTAGTAGAGCAACCTTTAGCTGTTATGACCTGCTGCAAAACAAGATGTATAGCCAGACACCAGCTTCTGTCAAAGTTCCTGAGGAATCTTAGCCCAATCCTCATGAGCAATTGCCTCCAGTTCAGTAATATTCTTGGGTTTGCATGCTGCAACCGCCTTCAAGTCAGGTGATTGTGACGGCCCTGTAGACTCTTCCATGACTTCTTCTGCAACCAAGCTTTGGTGGAATTTGAGGTATGCTTGGGATCACTGTCCTGTCGGAAGGTCCAATGATTCACAGGCTTCAGCGTTCTCACAGATGAGGTTTTCTCCTAGGATTTCCTGATACTTCAATGAATCCATCTTCCACACGCTGCAGGTTTCCAGTGCCAGAGGATGCAAAGCAGCCCCAGAGCATCACCGAGCCACCACCATGCTTGACTGTAGACAGTGTTCTTTCTTCATTCTTCTTTCTCCAGACATACCACTGATCCATCGTTTATGTTTTCATTTATTCGTTTAGCAAATGCTTTTATCCAAAGCGACTTATAAATCAGAAAAGACAAGCAGAGCGATACATCAAGCAGAGATCAATGCAAGTAGTGCCATCATAAAAGAACCATTAATTAAATTCATCATGCCAAAAAGTTCCTTCACTCCACAGAACAGAATCCCAAAATTTCTGTGGATTATTTATGAGTTTGAGACCATTTTTCTTGTGCTTTTGGGTCAGTAGTAGTGTAGTAGTCTTGGAGTTCTGGCATGGAAACCTTCTGCGTTTAGTATGCATCTTACTGTGTCCACTGTAACCTCAGTGTCTGTTGCCACCAAGTCTTGCTCCTGGTATTTTGTAGTCACTCAAGGGCTTTTCACAACCTGCCTTCTCAGAAATCTGGTTGCAGCCATTGATAACTTCCTTTTTCTGCCCCGTCTAGGTATTTCATGAATTTTCCTCTAGCCAGTTTAGGTGTTTCATGTGTTCCAGCTCAAGCACACCTGGTGCAACTAATGAAGCCCTTGATTATTTGCATCAGGTGGGCTTGACACAACACCTGTTCCCTTTCATAGGGAACTCCACATTTCGTTAGCTGAACACTGTGGGAAGCGCCCACACGCGTGACTGGTATCTGACGCTTTTGTAACATCATGCTTAGGCCTGCCGTGATCAGGTGATGTGATATATAAACGACACCTTTGAACCTCGCCATCAGCCTTATTATCTTCAGCGAGACTGCATGTCAGTCATTTATGTAACGCTCACAAAAAGGCTTTTCATTTGCTCTCTATCTTTTCCAAAAAAAAAAAGAAGAAAAATCTCTTTTATTTTCTGTCCCTTTAAAAAACGGGAGAAAAGTATGAGTGGGAGAATTCAGGAAATTTGTTATGCCTTGCTCCCATTTCATCACGGGGAGGACTGCACACTTTCTGTGCCCTTGAGAGGTCTGACTGTGCACATTGTGAACACCTTAGAATCTGTCAATTTTGACAATAAACCTGATTTGAAATTGGGGTTGAATAATTTTGATTGCAACTGTAGTACATCTATTAACTCCTGTTTTATAACATTTTTTTTTGTTGAGTGTGCATATTTGTGACATTTTACATCCATATTTTATTCACAGATAACTCTCTTGACTGTTCTTAGGAGAAAAAAGAAGTGCATTCGCTACCTTCAAGGAGGACAGTGCGCCAGCCCCAATTCTTCCGATGGAAGTGCTGTAGATTCGCCGTCCTTTCCTATTAATCACTTCATACACCCTGCCTCTCCTCTAAACTGCCCCTTTCCTTTTCCCAGTGACCGCAATCTCCATGCTCAGACCAGAAAACATCCTCAACACTCAACACTCAGTCCCTGCGAACACCCAATTTCTTTCAGCAGAGCGAAAACAGCGAACACAATCCACACCTCTGTAGTCCATATCATTAAACAATAATACCCAGAAACTCTTCTGCCTTCAGTGTTTTCACTAGACACTATAAAAAAATTAAATGGAGACACCAGCTGCTGTGAGAATCACATTGCTGTCAATTTAAATGTAAATTTTTTTAAATGTCTTCAAATGATGGTATTCTATACCTAATATTAAAACATTTGTTTTTGTCATTTTTCTTATTCATGCTTTTCCATTTATTCACAAACTGCCACTTTGTGAGTGCTATGTCTGGTATCTTTCATCCAAACACTCCAGTGTCAAGTATGTTTCAAGCAACAACGATGAAATTGCTTCATTTAGCTGTTTATGTAATCTGTCACCAATAAAAAGTATTGATTCTGAATCTATTCAGCCATAGAATAGAAATGTGCATTAGTTATTAAGTTATAATGGAGAGTTATGTTGAATCAATGCAGCTCCTCAAATGACTGTGCTCGTTTATTCCATATACAATGTTCTTTGTTTCCTCGAAGTAAAAGGTTTTTTTGATTCAGCTATTTTTTACACACGTGGTGATTTGTTGTGATTTCTTTGGTGACATATCCATTTTTAATATATTAAACATTTTGAAAATCTTTGACTTGAATTTATGTTCTTCGTGGTAATGCTAAAAGGGATACGCCAGTGGTTTTTAACCTTTCCTCTATCCACAAATTAAATGAAGCATACAAACTTGGACCTTAATTTGTGAATGCCTCTGAGAGAATTACTGAAATTACTGAAAATAAATGTATTGACTTTCCTGATAACCATGCAATAACCTCTATTATAAGTGTGTTTCAATTGGTTTTCCATTCTTTTCTCAATACAGATGTGGCCTTTAAGGATGCATGTTTTTTCACGTGATTCGCCACTTGTGATAACACGGTACCCTGCAGGCACGCTTTTGTTATACACGCCCATATTTTTAAATAACCTTGTTACAGCTATCCAAACTATTTTCTTTTCACAATTGTTGAGTCCTGAGAACTGTACTTGTTGAGCTTGAGTTAAAAACATAGGACTACTTTGTAAAATTAGTTGTTTTTTAATAATCATAATTATTTAATGATTTGATTGACACCAGTGGTTACTGAGGCGAAGATGTTAATTACATTTTGCTGTTTTGAAACTGCTCCAGCCCCCTCAGGTCATGGTTGTTATAAGGCACACTCGTTTAGTGTCAGTATGCCAAAGCGTTGTGGTATGCCAATAACATGTTCGTTTTGCCATGCTCGCAATCATATTTGTTGACATGTTTTATGTGAAGTTTGCTGCATCAAAAATCTTTGAATAACTTTTAGTCTTCATTGTCTGAAGATGATCTGAGCAAAATTAGGTTAACGTTTTTTTTAATAGTCTAGTAGTTTAAAAAATTTTCACACACACATTTCACATCATTGTTTTTGGCATGAGCCCCAAAATCTAACCTGACTGGTTTTATGACAATAGACTAAAGAAATTAAGTTATCAGCATTTTTTGAAATTCTAATTTTTTGACCACAAGATGGCACTGCCACAAAACGTTTTGAGTACGTTCAAGGCATGTAGCCAATCGAACCTACTTAGTTTTAGTAGTAATTATTCTCCAGTGTGTTTGTAAAATAAAGCATCTTAAGTTTCTTAAGTCTCTAGGTCTTACAGTTTGGTCTGTATGATCAGTTTTAGGGCATAATTATAGGGGACACAGTGTTTCATGTTCTTCCTGTCCTTTGGGGTTTCCTGCCAGAGTCCAAAGGTATGCGTTGTAGGCCCATTGAAATTTCTAAATTGTTCATGGTTTATGAATGCGTGTGTGTGTTTGTGATTGTGCCCTGCGATGGACAGGCACCCTGCCCTGTCCCCTGCCTAGAGTTCACTGGGATAGGCTTGACTCCCCGCAATCTTGCACATAAGTGGAACAGAAAATGGATGAATAGATATCAATATTATCCCTAAAATGCTTACAAAAATAATAGGGTTTTAGGACTTCGTGCTTGAAGCAACTAATAAAAAAACCCTACAAAAACAATGATTTCAGCCCTAAAAAAGCACACTGCCACTCTCAGTCAGGATGGTGTTTTTCAGATTAAAAGCCTTACCTTTTTCCCCTCTGTACACAGCACTGACTCTTATTTCCAAACCATAAAATTTGTGTTTCATCGTACCAGACAACACTGCTCCAAATGTCTCTGCCAATCTTTGAGCAGGGACGTCTTCTTTGGGTGATATAGGGCTCTCTTAATGTAGATGTACATACTTTGGTACCTAATGCCTCCAACTTCTTCAGCAATTCCTTTGTTGTTGTCATCCCTGGGAGTTAATTTGTGCCTTTCCTGAATGTTGCAGTGTCTGTATAGTTCCAAGATTTTAATATTTGCATACAATTGATTGTACAGATACTTATCGTACCCTTTTGTTCGGAAATTGCTCCTAAGGAGGAACTGAACTTGTGGATGTCCAGTTTTTTTCTTTTTTTTTTGGATTTTCTTGTGGTATCAAAAGCAAAAAGGTACTGGCTCTATAGGTAGGCCCTTCAATTCAGCCACAAGTTGCACTCCCAATTAACTCAAAATGATTACATTGTCCAAACAGAAGTTTCTAAAATGTCATAGCATCACTTCCTGGAATCTTCTAGACTGTTTAATGAGATGGTTTACTTTGTGTGTTTAAACGTATGACCTACTGGAATTCTCATATGATAATTTAAAGCCAAAATAAAAATCTCTAATAGACTGCTTTAAAATTGCCTCTGATGTCAAAGTAGATGCCCTAAAGTAACATGCAACACACCAGCACACACTTTGTTGTTTTTATTTTCTGAACTAAAAGATAATTCTATGCTTTGTCATCAGAATAGAACTAAGAAATGGTTTTTCATATTTTACAATGTTATAAGAGGAAACATGTATAGCTCCAAGAGAAAACATTTAACTCATTATACAAGTACTTTCAATCCATAGGTCACCCATCAAATTTTAGTCACCCATCTTTTCTCCACCTTTCTATTACCTGAATAATGAGAAGCCTAAATAAACAAATCTGCTTTCCTAAAAAAATGCTCAGGTTTCAAAAAAAAGTGTACATGGTTTCCTGATGACTGTTTAAAACAAATAAAAAAATAGTAAAGGGTTTTTACTTGGGAGAGGTGAAGAGATTATTTATTTCTGCTGAATATACAAAGAAAGATTAAAAACAGATACGACTTAAATTATAATTCTGTTTTCACTAGACAAGCAATGAAGATCATGCCAGCAATACACAAAAGGTCTAATTCTACTGGTCTACTGGTAAATATCAGCAAGTATGTCTAGCGCAGCAAAACCAGTAAATGTGTTTTTGGAAACATCCTTACAGTCCTTGCAGTATGACATTGTCTGGATGAACTTTATTTCTCTTCACACCACTGGTTCTCCTTGCGTACCTGTGTGAAATAGAGTGCAGATTTAGGTTTTCACAGACATCAGATTATGATATCAAAATCAATGTATTTTATATGGTAATTTGGTAAATTTAGAAAAACAATTAAGCTATCATAATTTTTTAGATTTATAGTAGCAGTAATTTAAAAGACAGAACAGAATGTGTGATATGAGTTTCAAGAGGATCACAGATGAGCAGCAAAAACATCTTTTCAACGGACCCATAGATTGTTTTGACATGATAATAGACACTTCAATGCTCTGAAGGAAGCAACCATCATATGTCATTTTTTTAAGTTCTTGGATTCTTTTTGACTTCTCTTTCAAGAGGAATATTTGATATCAATGAAATGGTAAATGGTTTGCATTTATATAGCGCTTTTATCCAAAGCGCTTTACACTGTGTCTCATTCACCCATACCAATGGAAGCAGAGCTGCCATGCAAGGTGCTAACTTGCCATTGGGAGAAACTCGGGGTTCAACGTCTTGCCCAAGGACACTTCGGTATGTGGAGTTACGCGGGCCGGGAATTGAACCACCAACCCTACGATTAGTGGACAACCCACTCTACCAACTGAGTCACAGGATAGTCCCACTGATGTGCAAGCCCACATTACATGCTGAACTAGGATAATTTTACATATGCAGCATTTAGTCAATTTAAACCCTGGTGTTGTTCTTTTGGTTGGGTGAGAACAAGCAATGTACTTGCGTGTCGGCTAAAACAACCAGTCCTAACCTGCCCAGTGGACTTTTCCAAGCAAACTCTAGCATGCTTCAACAGCAATGAGAAAAACAACAAGCATGAATAGATCTGTAAAACTGTAAGAGAACCATATATACTGTGTTTTGTGTTGTGGAAAGCAATTTTTTTCTTTAATTAATTGCTTAACTGACCCACAGATGAACACTAAGGTGCTGCAGAAATACAATGTGTCCTAGTTATCTTGACCGAGAAAAAAAAAAAAACTGGATGTTGTACACAATTAACTGTATTACAGTACAAAAATAATAAATAAAACCTACCATATTATCTACAATTTATATTTAATAATTTATTCAGCACCAGATCCATGTTTTCCAGTTAATTCTAACACATTGGGAAATGGTAATTATTGCCAAAGGCATCACCCTTAGCTTTACTTCTGACCAAAAATAGCTTTAACAAGTACATTTTCAGCTCTATCCTCTTGTACCTAATCCTCAACATAATCAAATGTGCCAAAAAAAATTATGTACAATAAAAGCAAACCAAAATGCTTGAATCAAATAAATGAACCAAATTTATTAATTTTACTTTTAATTGGATTTCAAGAATAGTCTAATAAGGTGGAGGACTGAGTCCCACTATCTGTCTTAAAGCGCTTTCACATATGCAGTGTTGAGTCTGTATTAAGAATGTCACAAGAACTGATACTTTGGTATCAAGTCGGTACCAACATTGTTAAAAAGCGGTGGTACTTGTTTTTCAGCAGTAGCATAGGTACTGATGGTAATGAAGGTAGAGCTTGCAATTCTTCTGGAAGTGAAGGGGGCAGCAAATACACGCAAGTGTTTTAGTCGGTCCACAAGTGGTGAAGAAGAAGAAGGTCTACCAGCACACGGGGAAAAACTAAAGACGGCAACAATTTTAGCTGTGCCCCAACTCTTTGAGAAGAAAGGTATCACCGTTTGCCGATGCGCAACCAACACTATCATTAATTTCAAACAAAGCGAGGAAACACCTGGAATTTGGCGATGCACCTGAAAGACTGTCCTATATTATGTTTGTTTGAGGCAGCTGGCATTGCGTCCGTGAAACCATTGCTCCATGCAATGTTAACAATAGTTATTTGGTAATGACGCGAACACATTATTACAAACTACCTCCGAATAAATATCCCCCGTTATCTTTTTGCCAGTATTAGCCAGAGGAGGATGTCCTCCAGGAGTTTTTAATTGATTTTTTTTTTTTTTAAATACCACACAGTGGAATCGAGTATTATGTACTTTTGACTTTTGGTGGTATCGGTACATCCCTAGTCTGTTTGAAATGACTCCGGTGCATTTTTCTCTTTGGAGCACTTGGTTTGCACAGGTGAGAATGCAGCAATTGCACAACTGCACTCAGGTGCAGACCAAAAGAACAATTCAAAATGAACTCTACAGCAGTTTGAAAGCAGAGAACATGATTCGATTATAAATCGATCAAAATACAAGTGAACCAAACATGCTGCATGTTTTGGTTTGAAGATGACATTTTCCTGTAGATTCTGCTAAAATGAGCCACAAGGCACAAACTGAGCCAATGAGAGCCAAGTGCTGTGGAAAAGTGCAATGAGAAACCAAAGTCTCATTTTCTTGCAGATTCAAACTCTGATTTTCCCCGGTTAGACACACAGATGATATAATTAAATATTGTTTGCTATGCAAAGTGATTCAAAGAAAATATACATTATTCATGTTTGAAATTTATTTTCATTCACTTCTAAGGTTCGTGTGTCTTAAATATAACATTAACATGCGCAACCGTCACTGTTCACATCCTACTGCTTCTATTCACTGCTGGTCTGTTTTAATTATAATATAGGTTATTGGAAGGAGGGGTGGAACTAGTTTTTTGGCGATAGAGGGTAAAATATAATTTCTTCACCAAGTCTGCTCTCACAGGCCCTTGGGCTATACTGAAATACAAACTTTTGTTGTATAGTTTACATTCAATTAAACAACAATCACTTCTACCTTTTTCAACGTCTCTATAATATTGAACTGTCAAAGTGTGAAATGGTACCAAGGCTTATGAAATTTATTTGAAAATACTGACTCAAATATTTCCCCTACTGAATAACAAATGTTTCTTGCATGGAGGGCCATGTCGAGCAGTAGATTTTATATACTGAACTTGCTCCTGCACCAGTACTCAATGAATGAAGTTATGCTGGGACAGGGATCTTGAATTATGGAAAAATTATGGAAAAGGTATGGGAAAACATTTGGGACAATGCAAAAGGAAATGACAATGTAAGCAAAAGCAATGGAACTTGAGCCACTACAACATATTCCTTAGATGGATTTCAGATAAGAACCCTTAATTTCAGAATGGCATAACATAATGGAACATATCCCTCTGCACATTTGTCTGGCTAGTGTGAGTGTTTCCCTCTTCGGTAACCTTTGATTAGACAACACAGCTGTAATCCGAAGCAGGGACGTGGAAATTATTTTGATGCTGCATTTTATGATTGAGGTTTAAACATTCACAGTTTTTTGTTAGGGATTAAAGTTGTAAACTGGACATATCCCTTGATCTGCACAGAAGGCTGATTTTTTTTTTTTTTTTGCAAACTGTATCTGTTCTCGAGGACAACCTCACTTTTGATTTTGTGTATTTCTGTATTACTTTTTATGCACAAAAACCACTGAATTCTACAGTCCTAGCAATCTCTGGTTGATTGATAGTTCAGGTCATTCCCCAGGGACAGGTTTAAATACATTTTATTGTTGGCATGATATTTAATCTGACTCTCGGAATAGTCTTTTGTTTATTTTCTCCATTTATGTGACACTTGATCTTGTCTACCACTCACAGGTTTTTGCAAATCATTATTATTCATTAGTAAATAAATAAAAAAAAATTAAAATCAATCAATGAACGATCGTCAGCTCAGCTAACGTGATTTGTGAATGCACCCGATTAACCAAATTGATTCATTTTAAAACATCTCATTTGAATACATCTTGATACATTTAACAAAAGAAAAAAAAAAAGTTTAAACATTTTTAAAACTTTCCTACAGACCCCTGAAATTACACCACTGACCGCTATGGGACTGCAGTAATGAGTAATGTAAGTAATAAGTAATGAGTAAATGTACTGCGCTCAGACCGAGTAATTGATAACGAGATTCGTTGACAATTTTCATAATCAATTATTATCGATTTTATCAATAAATTGTTGCAGCTCTATATGGAACACCCTTCCAATTAATGCTCATGACTCTATAGGTCTGGTCTTAAAACCCATTTGTTTAGACAAGCTTTTGTTAGATTTTCTCCTAGATAAATGTGCAGGTTTGTTGACGATAAGAGTGATGAGCCGCTTTATGTTCCAGGGTGCCCTCGTGTCCGTGATATCATCGGGTACCACATGGATACACTAAAAAATGTTGGGGACTGTCTCATTTGGGTAAATCGCACTTAATGAAAAGAGTCTACCCTTGCCTGTGAAGAATGAATAAATGTACATTTTAAGAAAAATGTACACAAATTTTTACTGTCCTAACAAAAAAAACTAAGACATGCAAACAAAATAGAATATTTTTTCATGCCAGAGATAAATTAAAGTTTTCATGGCTTGGCCCACAGCCTAAATAGGCAGACGGACAAATGGACTAATAGGATAAGTCTAATGTTTCCCTTACCTGAGCTTCCTCTTCCTCTGTGAAGTCATTTTTAATATTGAATGTCTTCCTGATTTCTTCTGGGGTTTTACCTTTAATCATATTTGCAACTGTTTTGCAGGTGACATCTAGCAAACCTTTGATGTCCAAATAATTTGCAGCCTAAAGAGTAAAAGATGAACCGATTATAAAATGACAAATAAAATCATACCATGTGCAACTATTCTTGCATTCCACTTTAGGACTCACATTGGCTAGTGTTTACTATTGATGACACAGCAGTTTTTTTTCTGCTAGACATAGCTACAGGTTAAAAATAAATAAATAAAAAATAATGCACTTAATGGCCAAGTTTAAGTTCAACCCAGGAA
The DNA here is from genome assembly GCA_022414735.1 of Noturus placidus. Lineage (NCBI taxonomy): Eukaryota > Metazoa > Chordata > Actinopteri > Siluriformes > Ictaluridae > Noturus > Noturus placidus. Next base: position 32,928 of record JAFFST010048117.1, on the reverse strand, counting down.
AGTTTAACTTAACAGGGAAACAAAACAATGCAGCCTACATTTCTGGTCAGATTACCAGCAACTCATCCTATTAATCTATTTAAAGAAAATGCTCAACATCTTCTAAATGTTATTGTGTTCACTATGCAAACCCAAATAATGATCACCAAATGCATTAGGTATTGCTCTTAAAAGACATAGTAAAAACAGACCAGAATGAGCTCAAAGAGTGTGCCCTGGTCCACTTTGAGGAACTCCTGATCCCACACAGGGATGTCATCTGTCCTCTTCTCTTTGTTCTCATCATCCTCAGGGGGTGGGGGGTCGTCTTTGTGATGCGTGCACCACTGAATTACCTGTGCGCACACACACACAAGAAATCAGTATCGGTCGTAGAAATCCTGATCAGAGAATCAGTAATGAACACCATTAAACTAAATCGCTTCCCATCTGACAGGTAAATGAGCTCACCCAATCATATCCTATATGAGATTATCCAGATATACACACAATATACACACAGCGGTTCAAGAACTGACTCCAGCCCAGAACCATGACAGTGAAAATGACTAATAGTGCAGCTTTAAATAAATATATGAACATACTTCAAATACTGAACATTGAGGTTTATTGTATTTGTTTACACGGTAAACATGTTAACATTGTTGATTTTTGCAAAAAGCCTGTAAAAATAACTGAAAATATTACATTTAGTTTATCAGAATTTAAATTAATTTGTCATGGCTCACACTATGTTCCTAAATTCTGTCATAATTGAAAAGCTCAAGTTCTCATGCCTACGTGTGCGTTATACTATAGCACATTAACGTTACCATCTCTTCAAAAATAAATAAAATACTAAACTTGTGTTTCTTAATTAAGAAATTGTTGCCGCAGAGCCCTGATTGAGCCTACCTAGTAATGCATTTTGTTTGTTTGTAGTCCCAAACTCAGCATTCTTGATCTTGTTAACAAGTATTTAACCCACAAGATCCTGACTAAATGCTAGCAACTGCAGCCAGACAACTAATAAGCTTCCAATAATGTTCCGGCTGTAATGATGTAACGTGTACACAACAAATGTATGTTTTGCCATGCCAATTGCTATGGTAAATCAGCAATAGTTAAAGGGCACAAAAGGACGATCATTTTACACACTCATATTCCTACAGCATACGGAACAATATGCAAAAATGGAAGCCAATTTATTGTCAATTTACAGCGTGTAGACTGGAGCCACATTCACATACATGGGTACCTGGCACATATATATTGTGATGATCATCTTATGTACTAATAATTAGCAAATCATGCTGCAAAGTTGGATACTGAACCTTTTTGAGGATCGCCGCATTCACATTTGGAAGAGGGACGGGATCATCATCCCCTTCATCGTCCATGCCTAAATCTATTAGATAAAGCCAGACCAGTTAAAAACATTGCAGACAAATATCCTTTAATATTTCTGATAATCACACAACATATAAACCAAATCTATATAACTAGCTAAAATAAAAACAGCAGCATTGATGCCACAAAAATTTGAGCAACTTGCCTTCCAACATTGTCTTTATAGTTACAGACTGTTTGGCGATTTCAACATCCACTTCAAACATCTCTCCATCTGAGCTTTGTAGCTTAATTGTTGGCATCTATGAAAAATAGTTTTCCTGTAATTAATAAATAACTTAAAATCATAGTTACTTAAGGTAGACTGATTATTTGCTATCCTAAATTAGCCAGACACTTTTTGAAATCATTATAGTATCACATTTTATTCTAACATTCAACATAATAATAATAATAATAATAATAATAATCTAGTTAAAGTTAACAATCATTAACTTTAGGGCGGCTGTGTCTCAGTCGGTAG
>JAFFST010048115.1:38541-48541 GCA_022414735.1 Noturus placidus | reverse complement strand
GTATACTTACACGTGTACACACACACACGTATACTTACACGTGTACACACACACACACGTATACTTACACGTGTACACACACACGTATACTTACACGTGTACACACACACACGTATACTTACACGTGTACACACACACACGTATACTTACACGTGTACACACACACACACGTATACTTACACGTGTACACACACACGTATACTTACACGTGTACACACACACACGTATACTTACACGTGTACACACACACACGTATACTTACACGTGTACACACACACACACACACACACACATTTTATATAAAAAAATAAAAATGTAAACTACTTTTTGATTGTGTGGCCCGTGCTTCCGTATTTATTTTCGAAAAAAAACAAGGCGCTCGCCTCTATTTTACACAGACCTGACCATGGTCGCATTTATTCCTGAATACTGCTAGTGCAAACATACACACCTCTGAGCCACTATACTGTTGAGGCGACTTAGTCCAGATGTTCCCTGTGTGGGGTCATCGAGTTTCCTTCCATAAGATGAGCTGGAGTCAGAGACACAGAGATAAAAGCAGATCATACACATGCTCATGGTGCATGTGTGTGTTTGTATGGTTGGGGGGGAGGGGGGAGGAGGGGGGGTAGGGTACTAACCTACGAGGTAAAGAAGGGTTCTGTGCTGCTGGCTCACTGCCTGACTGGCTGTTCAGCCTTCGTGTGTATGACGAGCTCCTGCTCAACCAGCTGTGCACAAGATCAAAAATCACACGTCTCGTCTCGGCAAATAATAAAACCAGGACGTTTTGGCTGTTTTCTCATTCACACAGACCTGCTGGGGTTGTCTGAGGTGCTACCGGTGGTGTCTCCAATGCCGAACAGGCGTCTGGACGGTGTGGGCTGAACTCGGGCTAACCTGGGCTCCTGCACAGAGGAGGCAGAGAACATGTGTTTATGTTGGTGGTGGAATGAATTCCCTCTGGATGATATAACAGAGTCGCTCGCTGTCTTAAAGAAAAAAAAAAAAACACCCAAAGACTGAACACGCTCAACTCTTTACCTTACTTGGCAAACAAACGTGACCACATTAACAAAAATAACAAATAGCTGTACAAATGGTACTCTAACTAACGGAGAAATATGAATGTATTCAAATTAACCGCAATAAATAAATAAATAAATAAATAAAATAAAGATTTGGCGTTTGTCCCCCCCAATGAGATCCGGTAAAACCACTACCGCCGAGTAAATCTGCTTACAAAACAGGTCACTTGAGCTTTCCATCCTGTCTCACGCGGTACTCTCAGTGTCCATACTTGTCCAAGCTGAAAAACAGCAGCGGTGTAGTAAAATAAAAATAAAAACTACTGCTAAGATTTAGCGTGAGCTCGGGAACACTCCTAGCAGCGAACACATGTTTTCAGGCATCCGCTTGAGCCGTCAGGAGATTGCTCCAGAACGTTCACAGTGTTGACACTTAACAAGTGTGTGGACGTAGTGTATATATACACACGGTGTGCTGTCAGGAACACCAACTAGCCGACCAGGAGCCTCGTTTCAATAAGGAGGTTCAACCAACTCCGAGTTAAAACTCAGCGTTCGTACCCTGAGATGAAAAACTCGGAGTTTTCGGTTACAGAACAGCTGAAATGAGGGAGTTCAATCAACTCGAAGGTTCAGTGACTGAGTTAAGCGCGTGCACCACAACTATAAAAAAAAGCCACGATCAATGGCGCGCAGATATTATGAGTCACCATGGCAACAGCGTCAGACAAAAAGACAGATAAGAAAGGACAGAGAGTTAGCTTGGGAGAAAATGGCTGCTTGAGTCAACGCATAAGTTTACATTTTAATGACTTTTATACAGTGTTGGGTGTCATTAATTACCAAGTACCGTATTTTCCGCACTATAAGGCGCACCTAAAAGCCTGAATTTTTCTCAAAAATCGGCCGTGCGCCTAATAATCCGGTGCACTTATGTGTGGACTGAGTTCCAAAATCTAGATATGTTGTGCGATTTTGGTTGGCGTAACAACCGTATGCGCCTTATAACACGGTGCGCCTTATGTATTGATCAAGTACAGAAATAGACCCTGTGATTGAGACTGCGCCTTATAATCCGGAAAATACCTTATAACATGGTGCGCCTTATGTATTGGTCAAGTACAGAAATAGACCCTGTGATTGAGACTGCGCCTTATAATCCGGTGCGCCTTATAGTGTGGAAAATACGGTAATCTAAATACTGTCATTTAATTAAAGACAAACAATTCTGTATAAAACAATAATGGATTTAACATCACAGTTTAAAAAGGTATACGTTTAATGTAAGCTCCTCCCTCTAGTTACACACTTTGGTCAATTCAGGAGTAATTCATGCAGGTGGATATTGTTTATCTGAAAGCATTAGAAGTGCAGGTTCTCGTCTCTCCTTATTGGTCAAGTGCTTGAGGATGATTTGGGATTTAGAAAGTAATTAATAAGTAAGTAGACCAATACTTTCTAGCGATAGTAATTATTATATGAATCTAATTAGACTTGCTGAAGATGTCATTTGTAGTTAGTAATGAAGGACTATTTTAGACTGGTATAACCCCACTGTCATGATATCAGAGGTGAAACTGGAAGAACAGGATTTTATTACACCTATTCATTTAATTTCCATGTATAGGTGCAATCCTGCAGGCATTAAAAGTACGTGGCAGGAGCTGAAAATGAAATATAAACACATGATGTAAGAGCACGGCTGTGATGGTTGAGGTTTCTGATGTAAGGATGGATGAGATTATGGCTGGATCTTATTGACTAAAGAAAAACGGTACCGCTCAAGTGAAAACGCATAGACAATGGATATGACCTCAAAATCCTCTCCCGACGTAAATAGAACTCCCTACGAATTAATCCCGCCTCTTCATGAACAGGATGTCCATAAAAGGACATGGCATTTCATTCCCTTTGATGCTCTCTGCGGGACTGAAATGTGCGCAATGAATGAATGTACCGAAAAAATCAATGAGGTGTTTAAACACCGCTTCCTCTTTAAAAAAAAAAAAAGGGGAGGAGACCCAAAGAAACTCTGGGTTTACTGAAGAAAACCTGCTCCCGACCAGGTTAGGTTCACAGAGTAAGTCGCCATGGTAACTGAGTGAGTATAAGTTACGTCTCTTTCAGAAACGGGCTTGACTTACTCTGCTTTCTCGGGTTTAACATGCCTCACATTCTGAAACGGAAAACCCAGAGTTTCCTTCATTTCAGGGTTAATATACTCCTTCTGAAACGGGCCCCAGAAGAAAAGAGAATAAAAAAAGAAATAAAAAAAAAAAGTTACATTAACTGCCAGCAGGGGGTGCTTGATAAAATAACGAAAAAGAACCGGAAGAACGAGGAGTGTGTGTACGAGTATGAAAGCGTGTGCATGGGTGTTACCTTCGTGTCGGTGTCCGAGCTGAGTCTCGGACTGGAGGCAGAGCGGGACATCCCGACGCTTGAGGTGTTTTCGGTGCCCCGTGGGTTTTCCATGGCTGCATCAGACACGCCGGAGGTTCCCAATGTTACCGAGCTGCCCGCTTTGCGCAGAGACGTCCTCCATGAACCCGGAGCCTCGCTCGCTGCAGGCCGTGTCGGCTCCGGCTACACACACACACACACACACACACACAAAAGCCCCTTAGCTTAGAAAGTACAACACTGTGCCATTAGGTATGAAACTTGGGGGGGGGGGAAGGGTTTGTGCAGGTTTGCAGTACAAAGCTTTTATGATGCACCTTTTTAACCTGGTTTGTTGTGCTGGTGCTGCTGGTACCGGTGCTGCTGGTACCGGTGGTGCTGGCCGTGCTCGTTATAGGAGCAGCGCTGTTGCGCTTGTTGTTCAAGTTGTTGATCAACTCCCTGGTTTTTGCCTTTTCTGAAATAGGAACACAAGAGGCTTCTAAATGAATCCAAAACACGAGTAACTCCTGTGCTGTGTTCTGATACGCGGGTATTTTTCCACAGTATTAGTTCCTTTGCCTCGCTCTGACCATTTCAGACTCAAATAGATACTGGTTTGTTTTGTATTTGCTCAGATTTGGTTTCATATTGCACAAAGCTGACTAGAAAAAGAAAAGGGGCGGGGAGGACGGAAAGGCGGGGCGGACAGGACGGAAAGGCGGGGCGGGGAGGACAGAACGGAAAGGTGGGGCGGGGAGGACAGGACAGAAAGGCGGGGAGGACAGGCAGTACCCCAAGCTCAGGATCAAACCAGAGACAGTGAACCCATGAGGTGGTAATGGCACCCGCTGCACCACTAAACAGACTAAATACTGCATGTGTCCCGTCAGTCAGTGTGAGGACCATACACACGTCCGAAGCACAGGGACTCCACAAAACTCACCTGATTCAGCATCGCTCTCTGATTCGCTGTCCTCCTCGGAGCTGGAGCTGCTGGACGCTTTAGACGGTGCACCTGGACGGCTCTGGGTGTTCGGCTGCTCCTCCTCCTCTTCCTCCGTGGGCGGAGTCTGGAGGGCGGACGGCGGGGGGTGCTTCTCTCTCTCATGCAACGTGATCTTCTCCTTGCTGCTCATACGAGAGATGGACGTCCTGCAGGGGCGGTCCAACACCGCCAGCAGAGTACGAGTGACATGCAAACCAGCCAATCGGTGAGAGCAACACAACAGGTGAAGCGAATGAGTGCGCAGGCGGTTTCGGCTACGGGTGCGAAAGGTATTGGCGCCCCAATTTAGGATCCGGTGTGTTAACCTCAATTTTCTAATGCCGACCTACGTCGCTCTGATTGGGGTTCCAATACCTTCAGGAATATGTGCTTCATCTACTAGACTGAAAACTTCGTACATGAAAACGAATCCATACTGAAATGAAGATCAGACAGCACTGTGTATTTCACACATATACACCACAAGGTTCTAGATCACTAAGAAACTATTCACCAGGTCCCTCTAAATTTATGCCCAAATCTCTCAGAACCTCCATTTTAGCCATCTTCGTGTCTGTGTTTATGTTTACACATGCAATTCAAATACGGTGTCCTTTTGTGAGGCTAGAGCTGGTGGGTGAAATAACATGCAGACCGTATCTGAGTCACACTCCGTGTGCGCGTGTGAGGGTGTATATGTGCGTTACCTGCGTGGACGGACTGGTGCCATAGAGATGGGTGGACTGGTTTCAATAACAGGCATCTGGATCTTCAGTTTCTCTATACGCATCTGAAGATTTGGACACGACATCAGGATGAAACGGCATAAAAACCCCCCCCGAATTCCCACCACCCCGTCTCTCCCTAAAACCCTGACGGTCGAACAAACCTCAACGGCCTTACAGTAAGCCTTCTTTATGTAAGTAACTGGCAAAGAATCGCAAAAGGTAATATAATAAACTGTCTGACACTATTGTGTGAGGTCCTTATATGGCTCCTGGCTTGAGGAGTACTGCCCTGCAAGAACTTTTACTCTGCTCTCTGTGTGTGTGTGTGTGTGTGTGTGTGTGTGTGTATGTATATATGGGTGTGTGTGTGTGTTATAACAAACTGCTGGCTTGCAGAGTGCGTTCCAGCACAGATAACCTTTTCTTGAAAGAGTGAAAGTGGTCTTTGAACATAAACCAGAGAGAGAAGGTGATAAGATAGCGCTTCTCATGTGGAACATACCACACTGCACAAACACACACGAGCGCACATACTTACTGCATTTTGCTTCTTTTGCAGCTCCTCCAACTTGTCCACTAGATTCTCATCGGCAACATCGAGAGCAGTTTGACCCTACGCAAAAAGTACCTTAATATCAGATGAACACTGAAGAATGAGAAAGAAAAATAATAAGTCTACTGATGCGCTCACCACGTTGTTGACAGCGTTCATGTCACACATATGATCCACGAGGAGACCGCATGCCTCCTCCTGCCCCCAATGAGAAGCAGCATGCAGAGCGGTCCAACCATCACAGTCCCTACTGTCCACATCCAACTTACACTTCAGTAACACCCTGCCCCCCCACACACACACACAAAATATTGTTTTACCACAGCCTATAAAAACTAGAAGTGCTAGGTGAGCCGTGTCACGGCGTACACTCACTTGAGCACTTCAATGTAGCCTTTAGCTGCGGCTACGTGCAGTGGCGTTGCCTTAGTGTTGGGATGAGGCACCAGAGAACCACTTCCTGCCAAAACATTCATGGCATCCTGCATCATCACTCGCTCTTCCTCTCTCCTCGCATGCTCCACGTCCACACCTGACAGACATGCATGGGTAAGCTTAGGATTTTATTTACATTGCGCGCACACGCACACACACACACCAGCCATAACATTAAAACCGCTAACAGATGAATTATTTGATTATCGCATTACAATGGCACCTGTAAAAGGGTGGGATATATTTATTAGGCAGCAAGACAACGGTCAGCTCTCAAAATGTGATAATTTAATTTATCAATTTGTATAGCGCTTTTTACAATGGTACATTGTCTCAAAGCAGCTTTACAGAAATATCATTTTTTTTTTTTTTTACATTTACAAGCGACTTACTAATGAGATCACATTCACACACCAATGGTAGCAGAGCTGCCATGCAAGGTGCTAGCTTGCCATTGGGGGCAACTTAGGGTTCAGTGTCTTGCCCAAGGACACTTCGGCATGGGATCACCGGGCCGGGATTCAAACCGCCAACCACACGGTTGGTGGATTAGTGGACAACCCGCTCTACCGACTGAGCCACAGCCGCCCTAGGAAGCAGGAAAAATGTGTTGGAAGCAGGAAAAATGGGCAAGCGTAAGGATCTGAGTAACTCTGACATGGGGCCAAACTGTGATGGCTGGACGACTGGATCAGAGAACACAAAAATTGTTCAGGAACGGTCTGAGGAACATGAGAAAGAGTTCAAGGTGTTGACTCGGCCTCCAAATTCCCCAGATCTTAATCCGATCGAGCGTCTGTGGGATGTTCTGGACAAACAAGTCCGATCCACGGAGGTCTCACCTCGCAGCTTACAGGACTTAAAGGATCTGCTCCTAACGTCTCGGTGCCAGATACCACATCACACCTTCAGAGGTCTTATAGAGACCATGCCTCGACGGCTCAGAGCTGATTTGGCAGCACAAGGGAGACTTACACAATATTAGGCAGGTGGTTTTAATATTATGGATGTTTAAATGTATTTATTTATAGACCTTTTGCTTTTCAGGAATAAAAAAAAAATAATAATAATTATAAATAAATAAATATGGTTATTTTGACATGCAATTTATGATTTGCTTCACATGCTGTAGCTGCTTGATTATAACACAACCGCTGGCTTTTCATTGGAGGTACTGGGAATCATTTCAAGTTTCGAGTGGGTAATTAATATCACAAAACATTAGGCATGAGGTGATGCACAAAAGCCACGATACAAGACGTATCCAGATCCAGGCTTCACGAGGCGATACGGACACAAATATTACATTTAGTTTATACTGACAGCAAAGAGAACCACTGCAATATCAATACACTGTCTTGTAAAAAAAGAAGATCAGGATTTAGAGCATAAAAAAGGTCACACCCCCTCCTTCCCCCATAATTAAACATTATTTTAATCTCTTTCAGTGTCACATGGATGTCCTGGTAACATTATTAATATGGAATGATTGTTTGAAGGTAGATTGTTCCATAACTCATTATACTAAATAAATTCATGGCATCACTGCTTCCTACTGCAGTCGGACACGCCCTTGAAAAACAGACGCACATCACACTAACCGGTTTAATTTAAAACAATCACGGGCCTGACGAAACGAGGCCGAGGGGCGGAGTTGCTAATCGACACAGCGATGTTCTCCCTCATGCCTACAAAAATGGGTATGCAAACATACAATCCAAATACACACACACACACACACAGTCATGCTAGTGACTATAGACTAGGGGTGTAAAACTCCGGCTTCCAAAGCATACCATTTCGATTATTTGTAAGGTAACGATTTGGATATTTGCCAATACCTTTCGGTTTAGCAGCCTCCGACCAACTTCGCTCAGAACGTTGTCTTTGCTGTGGGCAAGCCTACCGTTAAGTTCATGGAGAACAATGACGTAGAGAAGGACGTATTGATGAGTATCAGAATGATAAGCAAATCATCCTGCTAGCCTACTCGTTTATTTACAGCTTTATCTATTAGAACGAACGATGATCCGTTTAGGATTGCTGCCATGATTCATTCCGATTGGTGCCTTTTAAATCGATGCATGGAAACGAATCATTCGTCACGCCCCTACTATATACCACGTTGGGTTAGGGAAAAGAAAGTGCGGTGAAATATTTAACAGTACAGGATGTTGCTACATAGAGAACGCATGAAAATGCCAGTATTCCGAGGAATCCTGCAATTTAACTCCGACACCAGCGTCATTCTGATTGGACGTAATCAACAGGGCGCCGAAACGACACCGCTGACGAACGTCTACAGTAGTCCGAGCATGTACGAAAACACACCGTTTGATAGCACGTGTGTGTTGTCAGATTAGCAGTAAATCTGACTAGCAGCCAGTGTAAAGCGCTACGGTAAAATCCACAGAGCAGGGGTTGAGATCTAAAAGTGACACGACCGATCAGAATTTCAACATTCGTTTCCTCATGTTTTCATCTAGAGGTGTTAAACAAATCATTCATCTGTTGGTCTCGAACCCAAATGTCTCGAAAACAACAGGACTGGCCTTGACGTTCCAATACTTTTGGAGGGGACTGTGTGTACCTTTTCGAGACTGAACACAGACCCGTGGATCAGATTTCTCCGGTCCATTGTCTTCCTTTTTATTACTGTTTGCATATCTGTTTATTGTAAAGTCTCTCCTTCTCTCGCTCCGTTTGTTCAGTCAGCGTATTTATCCTCCTCCTCCCCCCTCACCCTGTTTTTTGATCTCTGCCTTTAGAAGCCTTTCCATGGCTTCCTCCGTGGCCACATCCAAAGGAAGTTCCCCCTCGCTGTTCACCGCTCCCACCTGTGCGCCGTGCTCGATCAGGTACCTGCAACACAGACACAGAGGACAAGGTTCCAAGTCAGTCACATGTTGGCAATGTTCTTAGAAGGGGTTTTCTTCATTACTACTTTTTTTTTTAAATGAAGAAATACGGGACAAAGTCATTTCATTTGATTTTATACCATGTTAAAATGGCGATTAAAGACATCCACACTATAAATAGCACGTTATGAATTAAGAAGTGGGAATTGACTAAAAAAAACATATGTTAAAGTGAAAAGTGAGTACACCCCTAAGTGAAAATGTCCAAATTGGGCCCAATTAGCCATTTTCCGTCCCCGGTGTCATGTGACTTGTTAGTGTTACAAGGTCTCAGGTGTGAATAAATTTGTGATAAAAGGTGTGTTAAATTTGGTGTCATCGCTCTCACACTCCCTCGTACTGGACACTGGAAGTTCAACATGGCACCTCATGGCAAAGAGCTCTCTGAGGATCTGACAAAAAAAGAATTGTTGCTCTACATAAAGATGTCCTCAACTATAAGAAGATTTCCAAGACCCTGACACTGAGCTGCAGCACGGTGGCCAAGACCATACAGCAGTTTAACAGGACAGGTTCCACTCAGAACAGGCCTCGCCATGGTCCACCAAAGAAGTTGAGTGCACGTGCTCAGAGTCATATCCAGAGGTTGTCTTTGGGAAATAGACGTATGAGTGCTGCCAGCACTACTGCAGAGGTTGAAGGGGTGGGGGGTCAGCCTGTCAGTGCTCAGACCGTACGCCGCACACTGTATTCTTCTTTTCAATGGAAATCCATAAAGCCTCCCTCCCTAGTGACTATAGACTAGGCGTGTAAAACTCCGGCTTCCAAAGCATACCATTTCGATTATTTGTAAGGCAACGATTTGGATATTTGCCAATACCTTTGAACCCTATTGAGCATCTGTGGAGCATCCTCAAATGGAAGATGGAGGAGCACAAGGTCTCCAACATCCACCAGCTCCGTGATGTCATCATGGAAGAGGACTCCAGTGGAACCTGTGAAGCTCTGGTGAACTCCATGAGTGTTAA
>JAFFST010048114.1:25908-36870 GCA_022414735.1 Noturus placidus | reverse complement strand
AATAATAAACACCTTCATTTACAAATTGCATTTTGTGTTTACTTGTGTTGTCCTCGACTATTGTTTAAATTGGTTTGATGTTCCGAAACACTTAAGTGTGACAAACATGCAAAGGAACAGGAAATGAGGAAGGGGGCAAGCACTTTTTCACACCACTGTATATATAAGGGCGCTAACTTAGTGGTTAGCACGTCTGCCTCACACCTACAGGGTACGGGGTTCGAGTCCCGTCGGGGCCATGTGTGTGCGTAGTTTGCATGTTCGCCCCGTGCATCGGGGGTTTCCTCCGGGTACTCCGGTTTCCTCCCCCAGTCCAAAGACATGCATGGTAGACTGATGGACATGTCTAAAGTGTCCGTAGTGTATGAATGTGTGTGATTGTGCCCTGTGATGGACTGGCACCCTGTCCAGGGTGTACCCCGCCTTGTGCCCGATGCTCCCTGGGATAGGCTCCAGGTTCCCCGTGACCCTGATAAAGGAGTAAGCGGTTGATGATGGATGGATATATATATATATAATTTATTTATCATTTCAAGGAACTTTTTAAGCTCTTCTTCTGTTCTGAACTTGGCTACTGTATCTACTACAGATGTGTTTGATCCTAAGAGAGTTTCATCCTAAGCTTGGGTTTCAGTCTGTGTGGCATTTCAGATGTTTTCTCTGGGTTTACCTGGGTTTCCTCTAGATTCCCTGGTTACCTTCCTGTGTCAAAAGCATGCATGTAGGTGGATGGGCGATGCTAAAATGTCACGTGAATGAGTCCGAATAGGGCTTTGTGATGGACTGTCATTCCATCCGAGGTGACCTTTTCCTGTCTTGCTTCCAGTGCTAATGTTAATGGTTAATTAAATATTTCACTCATATGAATAATAACCTTCAACAGAAGGTACATATCTACTAGCTACACAAGAAATGTACTTATATCCGATGGTTGTGTGTGATAAAGATGTTACCTATGTGACCTCCATTATCCCCATTGTTTTACAGACATTGTAATGGTGTGCCAAAAAATAATTAAATAACATTTACCATCTTAAAAGACGTCCAACTGGTTAGTTTCTCTATGTTCAGATCATGACTGAGAGAACAGTTCATGGCCGTGTTGAAAGCACAGACAGAGTCAGGGGAAGAAGAAGAAGAAGAAAAACACGCTGTGGTGCAGAGAGCTCTGGAAGGACTCTCAGCTACCCAAGAGCCATCAGCTAAAGTGCAACAGGTTTCCTTGACGAAAATGCACTCTGAATACTGAAGACGAAAAAAAAAGAAAAAGGCTAAGCGCCATGAAAACAACCAGTTCAAGTGTGTCTCTAAAAGAGCACACTGATGCTGGCAAAGCAATAAAAAATGTGTCACATGTTTCACAGCTAAAGTGAAGGAAGACTGATAGGAACAACTGGTTAGTGCTGCTTCAAATACATACATCTTGGCCTACGTTACAGTCCCTCCAGGATTTAGTGACTTTGCGATCACAGAAATGAACATGAAATCAAAGAAACTCTACAATTATCAGAGGAGCTTGGATTTTTTTCTAAATTACCGCAGGTTTCAGCCAAGACCTATCATGTGAAATCATCACAATGCATATTCAACCCACCTCCTCTTCGATTCATGTGCATTGAGGAGCATGAGCACAGCTAAAAGGTCTCATTCATCAACAAACATCACTGTTACTTTGAATTTCGCCAATTCAAGTATTTTGCCAGAAAAAAAAAAACAACACAAAAACCTACACAAGCTGTATCGCCAATTTGGAAATTTGGGAAACTTGGAGCCTATTCCAGGGAGCATGGGGCACAAGGCGGGGTACACCCTGGACAGGGTGCCAGTCCATCACAGGGCAAAATCACATACACACTCACACACATTCATACACTATGGACACTTTAGACACGCCAATCAGCCTACCATGCATGTCTTTGGACTGGGGGAGGAAACCGTAGTACCCGGAGGAAACCCCAACGCACGGGGAGAACATGCAAACTCCACACACACATGGCCCTGGCGGGACTCGAACCTCCGACCCTGGAGGTGTGATTAGCGCCCATTGTGTGCTAATATTTGGACACAAACGGTTGATAGACTAGTTAACTAATACATTGATGTGTTGTGTGTATGTAGACTAGTCATGGCTATGGGAGCTGTAAGTTATTTATCTGAAGTTATTTCCGACTAGATAAAGCACACAAAACTACGTCTTTAATGAACCGCTAACACTCTGATATCACTTTGTGAGCGGTATAAAGAGGTACCTGCGAGACTGGATTTTGTTTGTCTTTATCCTGATCCCAAAGGAATTCCTCTTGCCGTGACTTTGTTTTATTTTCCTTTAAAACCCCTAAGAACAAATCCTTTTGTCATGTCCAACACTGTGTGAAAGAGCAATTTCAGAGCCGCAAGTTGGACATCACTATCCAGTCCCACTTATCTAGGTCAGAGTAAGATTAGCAGCACATGTCAGCTCCGAGAGACTTGTGAAATATGGTTTCAAATCCTCCCAGACACTGCGAGATCCATCGCGTCCTCCATCCATGATTAAGCTATAAGGATCTTCCATGCTGCGTGCTCTCGGTTTCAGAAACAACAGTTTGAGCTGAGCCGCCAGACAAGTGTATTCCTAGCATTGATTCGTCCTTAAATAGTGTAATATAGTACACAATTAAAAATGTGACTTTCCTCATTAACAGTGTAGCTAAAAAAGTGCTGAAGCTGGAAATGTCATTTGTAGCCCGTTAACTGAAGTTAATTGATGGATGCATTTTTTGCTACACCAATTATTATTATTTTTTTTTGCTTTATCTATAGTTTACTTATAAAAATGGGGCGGCTGTGGCTCAGTCGGTAGAGCGGGTTGTCCACTAATCGTGGGGTCCACTAATCGTGGGGGTTCGAATCCCGGCCCGGGTGTTCCCATGCCGAAGTGTCCTTGGGCAAGACACTGAACCCTAAGTTGCCCCCAATGGCAAGCTAGCACCTTGCATGGCAGCTCTGCTACCATTGGTGTGTGAGTGTGTGTGTGAATGGGTGAATGAGACACAGTGTAAAGCGCTTTAGATAAAAGTGCTATATAAGTGCGCCATTTACCATTTAGCTAGACAGCATCTAAAGTTCAGGTCAAGGAACGACTCTTTTTCAAAATTCTTCCCTCTACTTGAAGGAGAAATAATAGTGAACCTAATCTAGCCTCACCGTCGAACAGTATTCCATGCTAATCATACCTTATGTAGGAGTAAACTTACATTTATTCATTTAGCAGATGCTTTTATCCAAAGCGACTTACAAAGTAGAGCACACTCACACACCAATGGTAGCAGAGCTGCATGCAAGGTGCTAGCTTGCCATCAGGGGCAACTTAGGGTTCAGTGTCTTGCCCAAGGACACTTCGGCATGGGATCACCCGGGCCGGGATTCGAACCACCAACCCTACGATTAGTGGATTAGTGGACAACCCGCTCTACCGACTGAGCCACAGCCGCCCAGACTTACCTGTGCATTATGTTATTGCAAAATTTAACATTATTTATTTGTATTCTATAGGTGACCAATTCGTGTCTTTATTACTATAAAGCCCTGCATTCGGGATTGTTGGCTTAATGCAGTGGAACGAAAGCAGACGCGGTTGATTCGGCGTTGTGTTTTAACAATTAACAGAGTGATCGATTTCTGGGTAATTAACAATTGTTGCAGGGATTCTGCTGCAGTGTGATAAGTGCTGACCCAGTGCGGCTAATGGGGATCTTCTCAGGGATAGATAGTTACAAATTCGCTGAATGAACAAGCAAAGCCTGAGTGAGCAACCACGGATTCACTGAAGGCTCGATGTGAAAGCTTTTACTTACTTCCTGCCATCTGTTATTTCCATACTCTTAGAAAATGGCACTACACATGGGTGGACAAATTATAAACGCAATAACAAGCATGAGCAAGTAAATACTCTGGTGTATTTGCCCAGTTCCCTGATTTGGTTGCCTAGGATCCTAACTGACTTGAAATAAAATGGTAGCCAACTTGGTATAATAGAATATGCCAAATTAATTAGGAAGAAAACAATGGCCTGGTGTTTATCTCCTGTCTTCTATCCATGTCTTTAATGAGAGCACAATGAGAAAGTCATTGTCCAATGTTTCAGCTATGAACTGTGGGAGTCGGGTTATTGTTTTCTATAAATGGTAAATGGCGCACTTATATAGCGCTTTTATCCAAAGCGCTTTACACTGTGTCTCATTCACCCACTCACACACACACACACACACACACACACACACACACACACACACTCACACACCAATGGTAGCAGAGCTGCCATGCAAGGTGCTAGCTTGCCATCAGGGGCAACTTAGGGTTCAGTGTCTTGCCCAAGGACACTTCGGCATGGGATCACCCGGGCCGGGATACGAACCACCAACCCTACGATTAGCGGATTAGTGGACAACCCGCTCTACCAACTGATCTGAGATCTAATGCAAGGGAGTGCACTAAAAAGGCTTCACATTAATGATATCATACGTACAATACACATACAAACTGTGATTAATAATCCTAGGAACAGTTTCTACCAAACTCAAATTCCTACCTTAGAGCTTGATGTTAACTATAGGCTTATGAGTCAACCGTACATGTAAGGTTACTTTTAAGATAATTGGTGTATAATATCTTGTTTCTCTGTATCCCTCGGCTTTTCATAGTTGCTGCAAATTTTGTAATGTGCTTTCCAAAGAACACCTTGATATATTACTTTCTGCTGATTTCCAGAACCCTATAACTTTAAACTTATAATGACGTGATACATAACCAAGGGTGAGGCCACAGGACCCTTTTATCTACAGCAGTACAGTACAGTCTCGCTCTCTCTCTCTCTCTCTCTCTCTCTCTCTCTCTCTCACACACTCTCTCTCTCCATCTCTCTCTCTCTCGCTCTCTCTCTCTCTCTTTCTCTCTCTCTAGGTGATCTGAAAATTTGAAAAGGTTTAAGAAGTTCCCTGTGGTTATTGATTTTGCGATTCATTGAGCAGCTGTACTTTTCTCAGGACATATATCACATCAGGGCCTCCGCTCATTAGCATTTCTGCCTCATTCTTTTTCACTGCCCAACAAAACTCGAGTCAGATTTATTTAGTGGCGTTGCACATTCATCTCTCCACACATATCATGTCCTTTCATTGGAGAAATGAATTCATTTATTCATGTTTAGTAACCGTTTCATCCAGATCAGGGTCGTGGTGGATCTCGGGAACACTGGGTGCGAGGTGGGATGCCGGGCTCCATGCACACACGTACCTACTAGCATATTTTAGGAAAGTGTGCTGAAACCTGAGAACCCAGAGGGAACCTACACAAACACACAGAGAGCATGTGAAACTCCACAGAGACAGTAACCCAAGTAACACTCAGCAAATCTCATCATTCCTCTCACCCTCCCTGTTACTCACGTTCCCTGAGTTCTTTTCTTTACTCTATGCATTCATTCTCAGTCTTTTACTCAGAACTTTCCGGCGGCTGTGTCTCAGTCGATAGAGCGGGTTGTCCCCTAATCGTAGGGTTGGTGGTTTGATTCGCGGCCCACGTGACTCCACATACCGAAGTGTCCTTGGGCGAGACACTGAACCCCATGTTGCCCCCGATGGCAAGTTAGAGCCTTGCATGGCAGCTCTGCTACCATTGGTGTGTGTGAATGGGTGAATGAGTGCAGGCCATTTACCATAACTTTTCGTTTACTCACACCTTTTTTCCCCCCAATTTTTATTTATTTCCATAAGACCTAGTGAACCGTGTCACTTTTCAGACATTTTATAGCAAATCAAGACATGGACATCTAAAGCATATTCTTCATAATTAAGTTTCACAACAACAAAATGACTCAGAACAAGATCATTCATCTTCATTTCCCTCGCCCTGTCCTATTCTTTTCTCTGTCTATTTCGCGTCGTAGAACAATAATTATGAATAGCATCAAACGCAAATATGTTGTGTTGTCTACCACACGATACCCATCAAGTTGTAGTGTGACTGTTGTAGCTATAATAAAACCCTAAGTCGATAAAAAGCCTTAGGCTGAATTCATGAACATGCATACAGGTAAATGTTCTGCACTTATATAGTGCATTTTTAACCTTAGCAGTTCTTCAACGCTCTTTACACTGTGTCTCACTCACCCATTCACACACACACTCACACCAATGGTAGCAGAGCTGCCATGCAAGGCGCTAACTCGCCATCGGGAGCAACTTGGGGTTCAATGTCTCGCCCAAGGACACTTCAGTATGTGGAGTCACACGGGCCGGGAATCGTACCACCAACCCTACGATTAGTGAACAACCCACTCTACCACCTGCGCCACCGCCGCCCAATCATATTTATAGGACACATAATCCATCCTGTTAACACTTTGTACATATTTATTGTATATGTGGTATTATTGTTCAGCGTATATTGCATTACAAATTCCACAACAGCAGAATTGACTACAACAAGACATTCAAAACCACACATGATTGCTAGACTTTTTTTTTTGTTTTGTTTTAATTATATATATATATATATATATATTTTACAATTTAACTACTCACTGAGGCATCATGGAAGTGTATTCTTTAAATCGGATGAAGGTAGCAGCTGTGTGATGATACAGCGCTGTATAACTCTGAATAAAGAATGTAATATATAAGAAAAAGACATTCTCTTCTAAGCCTGAGCTACTTTCTATTATACTCAATTGAAGTAGAAGACCACTATGATCAATGGATTTACAGCAGGAAAGGAGCTGGAAATGGGAATGTATGAATAAACACAGGGGAGATGAGATGAGATGAGATGAGATGAGATGAGATGAGATGAGATGAGATGAGATGAGATGAGATGAGATGATTTTCAATTCATCCATGAAGATAGAACTGGGACAGGCGTTTTCTAATTTTGGATACTCTGTATGCTGAAAAATTGATTACGTTTGTAATATGATTGCATCGATCGGGTGGAAAATGTATGTGCATGATATATAAAAAAAGCACAGTCTTTGATTCATATTCCAAAGGAAATACTGTATGTGTTTGCAGGAAGAAAATGAAAGATAAGGAGGAATGGAAAAGTGCATAGATAAACAAATAAAATAAAAAGAAAGCAGAGTTGTAGCTTGGGGAGGTTTTGGGTTTGAACAACACTGAAATATTTTATGACTGTTCCAGATGCATGGTGGTTAACACAACACTCATACTATACAATGCAGCTGGCTATTTATATATATACAGTGCCTTGCGAAAATTGATGGGAAGATGGATGGAGCCAAATACAGCACCATTCTGGAAGAAAACCTGATGGAGTCTGCAAAAGACCTGAGACTGGGACGGAGATTTGTCTTCCAACAAGACAATGATCCAAAACATAAAGCAAAATCTACAATGGAATGGTTCACAAATAAACATATCCAGGTGTTAGAATGGCCAAGTCAAAGTCCAGACCTGAATCCAATCGAGAATCTGTGGAAAGAACTGAAAACTGCTGTTCACAAACGCTCTCCATCCAACCTCACTGAGCTCGAGCTGTTTTGCAAGGAGGAATGGGCAAAAATTTCAGTCTCTCAATGTGCAAATCTGATAGAGACATACCCCAAGCGACTTACAGCTGTAATCGCAGCAAAAGGTGGCGCTACAAAGTATTAACTTAAGGGGGCTGAATAATTTTGCTCGCCCAATTTTTCAGTTTTTTATTTGTTGAAAAAGTTTGAAATATCCAATAAATGTCGTTCCACTTCATGATTGTGTCCCACCTGTTGTTGATTCTTAACAAAAAAATTCAGTTTTATATCTTTATGTTTGAGGCCTGAAACGTGGCAAAAGGTCGAACAGTTCAAGGGGGCCGAATACTTTTGCAAGGCACTGTATATATTCCAAATCATATTTTATTTTTGATTGTTTTTTTAATGATTCCTAAATAGTTAACCACCCAAATATCAAAGGAATGCATCCCGTAGTTTATATAATCACCTGATTGTTGGTTACCGGCTGCTATGATGTGAAAAAGTATTAACCAATCAGAATCTGACCTGAGCATAAGGGTAGTGATGCGCATCATGTTATTTTAATTATTTTCAGTAGCACTGTAAGAAGGCTACTTCATTTCCTATTTATTAGCAATAGTAGTATGATTATTAATACATTCCCCTCCGAAACTATTGGAAAAGCAAGGCCAAATCAATTATTTTTGCTGTAGACTGGAGACATTTGTGTTTGAGATCAAAAAGATGAATATAATAATAATATAGCGCTTTTTACAATGGACATTGTCTCAAAGCAGCTTTACAGAAATATCATTTTTACATTTACAAGTGACTTACAAATGAGAGCACACTCACACACCAATGGTAGCAGAGCTGCATGCAAGGTGCTAGCTTGCCATTGGGGGCAACTTAGGGTTCAGTGTCTTGCCCAAGGACACTTTGGCATGTGGAGTCATCCGGGCCGGAAATCGAACCACCAACCCCACGATTAGTGGATTAGTGGACAACCCGCTCTACCGACTGAGCCACAGCCGCCCTTGACATATGAGACAAGAGTTTAGAATTTCAGCTTTTGTTTCCTGGTACAGTAAGTATACTGCACACACACACACACACACACACACACACACACACACACACACACAAGTTTGGTCATATTTTGCACCTGCGTGAAGTTGGCCCCCCACCAACATAGTCTCAATCGTTTGTGCTTCTTTTGTGCTGCTTGGATTCAGGAGATATTAAAAGAATATTCAAAGGTCATTCTGGGGTCACTCAGCCCCCCACATGCTCCAAATTAACCCCAAATAGTCTCAATAGTTTGTGCCGGTTTGTGATGATAAAATGTTCGTTTGTGCTGCTTCCGTTTTTAATATATTAAGCATTTCATTATGTTGCGATGACATCACCAGCCCCACACATGCTCCAAGTTCACTCCAAATAATCTATGTTTGCAGTTTCACTAATTTCCACCAAATTTCGATCGAATCCCTTATGTTCCATTCCTGCTGTACAGACCTCTCGCTAAAGGCAGCTCCAAAGACTTCTTAGCCACATACGTGAGGGAAGATTCCTTTGGTCATTGGGTCCCTCGCAAGCAGTCACTCGGATGATTCCAGATCAAAAAAAACCTATCAATCCCGTCACTGATTCAATTTATACTGTTAGCTTGGCAGGCTAAAACGCCTCTCCCTACAGTCACATTTTGTAAGCTGCATCCATCCAAGGAGGAAAAAAGTGGGCGTATTTAAACAGAATCGATTTAATCAATTTAATCTTGGGATGAACTTCAGATTAGATAAATTTCTGTGAATGAAAATACATGACCGCTCCTCAATTCTGTATACAAGCCAAATAAATGAGCTCTCAGCTTCAGAGCATAGAGTAACTCTTCATTAAATTACAACAAAATGGAACTTTCTAGCCCATCGATGCGCAGAGCCTCTTGTTCTCGCTCAGCGCCTGGAATCTCATTTCTCTCCTCTCGCTCTCGCCCCACACTGGATAACAGCTCAAATTGAACTTCTTCGTTAAATCGCTCTGATCTATTACTATTACGCTCGCAAACCCCATAAAACCATTAACCACCGCATCCTTCAGTAGCTGCCCTCACTTCCAGCACTCTGAGCTTTCCAATTCTGGACACATATATATATTTTCTTCAGATTCAGGGATTCACACTTTTTATTTTTTTATTTTTTTATTTTTTTATTTATTTTTTTTTTTTAGAGAAGTCGTCAGTTTAAACCATAAATAAATAAATAAATAAAATCAATGCTGGGAATCTTGATGTGCTTGATGTGCTGATATATATGGTTTTGATATCCCTCTTTTCACACTTAGGACAACTGCGGGACGCATACACGACTATTACAGAAGGGACAGACATTCACTGATGCTCAAGTAGGCAGTTCGATACGTTATGGACCGGGGGTGTAAACTTCTGAACAGGATTATTGGTCTAACTTGTTAGTATTACGAGTGAGTTGGGAGGGGGTGGGGGCTAATCAAGCGTATGTAAACTTTTGAACCGGATAATTTGAGTAATTTCAGTTTTTATTGTGTCTTGCAGACGATATGTAAGCATCTGTTATGTGAAATAGCGTATTCAGGGCAAGACTAAATAAACATCAACATGCAGATTTTATGACGCTTATTATTTTTTTTTTTTGCAGTTTCATTTGAAGAATTTCAGGCAATATGTGGGCGGCTGTGGCTCAGTAAGTAGAGCGGGTTGTACACTAATCCACTAATCGTAGGGTTGGTGGTTCGAATCCCGGCCCGGGTGATCCCATGCCGAAGTGTCCTTGGGCAAGACACAGAACCCTAATTGCATAATTGCATGGCAGCTCTGCTACCATTGGTGTATGAGTGTGCACTTGTAAGTCGCTTTGGATAAAAGTGTCTAATAAATGTAATATTTCTTTCTTATTTTCTCCATTTAAAAACTCAAATGTGAGACACACACCTGCTGAAGCATTGTGCCTGGGTACACAGTGCAGCACAATACCTTTATAACTGATCTCGCAGCCAGACAGACATTTTGGGACAATAGAGAGTGATTGTGCACATTAGATCAAGTATTATTTTCCATTTCCCTGTAAAGTCTCTTCTGTTTTCACTGCAAGTCTCCTGTTATCATCCACTTAGTGTTTACCACTAGGGTGAAAAGAACGCTTCAAAATCCGTAAACAGGTCTTCAGATACGTTAGGCTAAATTACTTCCAAACAGAGACAAATGGAATAATGTAGACACAGTCGTGAGAAATGACTTAACTTGGTGCATACTTTGTGGGCCCAATGATTACCACCAGCTCAGCAACGAGTGTGTAGTTCAACAATGCAGTGTTTCTCTGTATGCCAGCTGTTGCTGGGGTGCCAATATTTTCAAGCCTTATTTTTTGTGGTTAGCACGTTCACCTCACACCTCCAGGGTCCGGGGCTCGAGTCCCGCCGGGGCCATGTGTGTGCGG
>JAFFST010048113.1:22583-30083 GCA_022414735.1 Noturus placidus | reverse complement strand
CTTTGATCTGAGGATCAGCAGCTGGCTCGTACCTGTTAGACTTGTTAACGAGTCAATCTTCTTCTAATACATCGCAGCCTACAGAGCGTGGAGATGGAGAATGTCTTTAGAATAAACAAAGACAGTATTTTATTTTTGATTTTCAATAAAAAAAAAAAGAAAGATTTGCTGTCAGAATAATTATCTCATTAGTAACATGAAGGAAGATGTCTGATAGTTTCAGTACTAGCCTGGCGCTTACAATGTCGCCATGGCAACCCGCAATAAAATAAAGACAGGCCAATTCCACCAGTGGCCACTCGCTCTCAGTGGTGATGTAATTAAACTGCTCAGATATTTTATCGTGTCATTAATAAGCTTTGTTTCATCACTTAAATCAGAGATATTGTGCAGTAACAGTTTTAGTAGGTATAGTAGCAGGTTCAGTGTAACACACTGTTGCTGGAATGGGAGTTTGATGTAGTAACACAGACTGGTGGCGTGATACGCACCGTGAAATGCCCCAGTGTTGAGATACTAAATATCAGCACTTTTTTAACACCGCTTGTCCAATCAGAATAGAGGACTCGGACATAAACGTTGTATAAGGTGAAGTAAAGTGACCTAAAGTTAAGAAACGTAATTGTAAAGTAATGTAAGGTAACGTCTTGTAAAGTAACGTAATGAAAAGCGGTGTCATGTAAAGTAGTGTCATGTAACGTAAAGTAAGGTAATGTAAAGTAGTGTCATGTAATGTGAAGTGGTGTCATGTAAAGTAGCATCATGTAAAGTGTCATGTAATGTAATGTAAAGCGGTGTCAGGTAAAGTGGTGTCATGTAACGTAAAGTAAGGTAAAGTGGTGTCCTGTAAAGTAGCATCATGTAAAGTGTCATGTAACGTAAAGTAAAACGGTGTCATGTAAAGTAGCGTCATGTAATGTAAATTAAGGTAACGCCTTGTAAAGTAACATAATGTAAAGCAGTGTCATGTAACGTCATGTAAAGCGGTGTCAGGTAAAGTAGCGTCATGTAAAGTAGTGTCATGTAATGTAAAGTAAGGTAACACCTTGTAAAGTAACATAATGTAAAGCAGTGTCATGTAACGTCATGTAAAGCGGTGTCAGGTAAAGTAGCGTCATGTAAAGTAGTGTCATGTAATGTAAAGTAAGGTAACACCTTGTAAAGTAACATAATGTAAAGCAGTGTCATGTAACGTCATGTAAAGCGGTGTCAGGTAAAGTAGCGTCATGTAACATAAAGTAAAACGGTGTCATGTAAAGTAGCGTCATGTAAAGTAACATCATGTCAAGTAAAGTAGTGTCATGTAATGTAAAGTAAGGTAACGCCTTGTAAAGTAACATAATGTAAAGCAGTGTCATGTAAAGTAGCATCATGTAAAGTGTCATGTAAAGTAACATCATGTCAAGTAAAGTAGTGTCATGTAACGTAAAGTAACGTCATGTCAAGTATAGTAGTGTCATGTAAAGTACTGTAAAGTAGCGTCTTGTAAAGTAATGTCATATCAAGTAATGTAAAGTCATATAAAGTAACAAAGTAACGATCTGCATTGTCCTCGTCAATGGTAGATAAAATGGAGGATAGCGACAGATTGGGTGCTTTGATGTGGACTACTTTGCCTTGTACTGTGGCTTCTCTCCATTCGGATGTGGCTCCATTTGGAGTTAACCACTGGCTAATAGCGGTGCGTCCTGCGGGATTGTGTCAGTGATGACCGGCGCTGCAGCACGTGCAGTGCTGGATGAGGGTGAGGCGGTTTGTTTCATTGGCTGCATGCAGACAAAGACAGAGCACTGCTCCAGTTAAGAAAGTTTTATTGATTCTCCTGCGGCTTCTACCAGGTAACATTGCCGCTAACCCAGACCTTGAACTGGCACAACTTGAAACTCCAGATGACCTTAAATACAGCAGTGGATTACGTCTTATTCATCTGAGTGTACGCAGTTTAATTAACAAAATGTATACAGTTCATCCATCCATCCATCTTCAACCGCTTACTCCTTGTCAGGGTCACGTGGACCCTGGAGTCTATCCCAGGGAGCATCGGGCACAAGGCGGGGTTACACCCTGGACATGTCTGGGCAAATTCGACATCCTATGACATTATGGTTCCGGCAGAAACATGGCTAAAATCATCAATTACGAACAATACGATTCACGTAGACGGATACAATATATATAGGACAGATCGCAGTAATAAAGGAGGAGGAGTTGCGTTTTATTTCAGAATGGCATTGAACTGTACTTGTATTGAGTCGATCAGTAAACCCGGGTTTTGAACGGTCTGTAATTCAGTTAGATCTTCCAAGCTTATTGGTTTTATAGTAAAGGGGTGCTATCGTCCGCATCTCATGAAGCTTTCGCGCTGTCGTTGGACTACCTGAAAGTGTTTTCAGACAATGACTTTTGTTTTTGCTGGGAGACTTAAACTGAGACTAGCTTTCGAAATCCTCTCATTAAATTTGTCTCAGCTGAACTTAAAACATGTAAACAAGTCTACATTGCTTGATGTTATACTTACAAATTCTTCACAGAAGTATTGTTCAGTTGGAATATTCAGTAGCGATGTTCGTGATCATTGCACTGTCGCTTACGCTAGAAATTTAGCTTCCTAAATGTAAGCCTACATTTATATTTAGACGAAATTATAAACATTTTATCGAGCAAGCCTTTTTACATGACCTGTATAATAATAATAGTGACGTGTTCCATGTCATGTGAAATGGCGGATGTTGATCTGGCATGAAATTATTCATCCATCCATCCATCCATCCATCCTCTACCGCTTACTCCTTTTCAGGGTCACGGGGAACCTGGAGTCTATCCCAGGTAGCATCGGGCACAAGGCAGGGTACACCCTGGACAGGGTGCCAGTCCATCACAGGGCACAATCACATACACACTCACACACACATTCATACACTACGGACACTTTAGACACGCCCATCAGCCTACCATGCATGTCTTTGGACTGGGGGAGGAAACCGGAGTACCCGGAGGAAACCCCCGACACACGGGGAGAACATGCAAACTCCACACACACATGGCCCTGGCGGCGTGAGACGGACGTGCTAACCACTAAGCCACCATGCATGGAATTATTTAACAGAAAAAAAAATAATATTATCTTAACTTACTAAATAAAAATCTTCCTGATCCTAGTAAATTTTGAAAGCTAGTTAAATCATCAGTTAGCTCAATGTCACCTCCAGCTGCTCCTGATTTATTAAAGGTAAATGATGAGGAAATGAAGGGTAAACTTAATATTGTAGAAGCTTTTAATACGCATTTTATTAATGTAAGTTTAATTACTTCTTCAGGTCTTCCTGTAGATGCGAAAGATAATATGACCATCCCTCCAAGTTGTAAAAGAAACCATTTTAATTTTCTTCCCATTTCCCATTTCATCACAGCTTCGTAAAGCTCCGTTAAGCCTTGATTGTAAAAAAGTCTTCTGGCCCTGTTCAAATAGAGCCTTTAAAAATGTTTTTTTTTTTTTTATTTTTATTAAATATCTGATGGCGAAAAAACATTGCCTCTATTTTACCCTATCTAAGTCCGAGTAGTGGTTTGATTCCCATCTCCTGAAAGTCAGCAGTTGTTCGTCCATTATTAAAAGCTGGAGATTCCACACTACTGGATAATTATCGCCCTGTTATTCGCCCGATTGTGTGCTACAGCTACATTTACATTTATTCATTTAGCAGACACTTTTATCCAAAGCGACTTACAAATGAGACACACTCACACACCAATGGTAGCAGAGCTGCATGCAAGGTGCTAGCTTGCCATCGGGGGCAACTTAGGGTTCAGTGTCTTGCCCAAGGACACTTCGGCATGGGATCACCCGGGCCGGGATTCGAACCACCAACCCCACGATTAGTGGATTAGTGGACAACCCGCTCTACCGACTGAGCCGCAGCCGCCCGCCTCCTCCCAGTTGGATGCGCCCACAGCTAAAGTGTTTGAATCCCTGGTTAATGAGCAGTTAGAGCACTATTTCTCAGTTATTAATATCTTAAGTCAAACCCAGTCAGGTTTTAGACAAGGACATGGTACTATAACTGCTACGATGTCAGTCACCAATGACATTATTACTGCATTGGATGATTCAAAAAATAATAATAATAATAATCATGTCTTGCACTTTATATTGAATTATCTGAAGTATTTGATTCTGGTCTTGATCCATGGTCTTTTACAAAGGCTCAAACGTAGAGCTTTTAGAAACACAACTCTGACGTGATTTTAAAACTGTTTGACTGGAAGAACTCCGTGTGTCTCAGTAGATACTTACTGGATAATTCTACTCCTCTAATAGTAACGGCAGGTGTACCTCAAGGATGTATTTCAGGACCGACTCTAATTTTTATTTATATGAATGAACTCGGTGTAGGACTGGAGCCAGCAAATCCATTGAAACTTTTATGGAGACGATACTGTCATCTATACTATGGCTCTATCTGTGAAAGTGTCGATGGACTCCTTACACAGACTGCTTTTAGTTTATTTCAGACTTCTCTTGTTAACCTAAAACGAGTGCTAAATACCAAAAAGACTAAATATATCCGTAGTGTATGAATAGGTGTGTGAGTGTGTATGTGATTGTGCCCTGCGATGGACTGGCACTCTGTCCAGGGTGTACCCCGCCTTGTGCCCCATGCTCCCTGGGATAGACTCCAGGTTCCCCCGTGACCCTGAAAAGGAGTAAGCGGTTGAAGATGGATGGATGGATGGATGGATGGATGGACTAAATATATGATTTCTACGCACTCCAGATTAACACCTGATGATTTTATGATTAAAACTTTTGATGGCACTCATCTTGAGAGGGTTGCCTCTTATGAATATCTTGGTATCTGGCTTGATGATAAGTTGACTTTATTGATGGCCTTTTGGAAAGAAAAAAAAAAAACTCAGACCAAGGTGAGATTTTATTTTCGCTTTACTGCTCGAAGACAAATAGTACAAACGATTCCAGCATTGGGCAAAACTGCACGCAGTCGATCATGCTGCTTTACGATTCGAAACTGGTGCAAGTGTTCGTACACGCCGTTGTAATTGATATAAAATAAAGCAATGGACGCAATGCACTGTGCTTAAAGAGTAGAAACCATATGCTAATTTTCATTTTAAAAGCTTTTCTGGCTAAGTTACCACAGTGTATATCTAATTTGTTGACATATTGTACTAGTGTACCACTTTTCCACACAGAGTTCCACACATGGAGTCTATGCCATCTCTTGATCTGTTTAAAAAACATTTTAAAAGTCTGTTTTTTATAGAACAATGTCGACATTTTAATAGCTGCATGTGATTTGCACTGTTTAATAGATTTGGAGTTTAACATAATGGCATGTAAAGTACATAATATAAGGTCATGTAAAGTGACCATAATGTAAAGGCATGCCATTTAAGGCAAAGTATGTCATGTAAAGTCATGTAACGTTACGTAAAGTAAAATAACAATGTAAAGGCATGTAATTTAAGGTAATGTAAAGTGAAGTACTCTTAAGGTAAAGCCTAACTCTAAGGTAAGGAAAATAACGTAATGTAAAGTACGTAATTCATTCATCCATCCATCCATCCATCCTCAACCGCTTATCTGTAATCGGGTCGCGGGGGTAGCAGCTCCAGCAAGGAACCCCAAACTTCCTTTTCCTGAGCAACATTAACCAGCTCTGACTGGGGGATCCCGAGGCGTTCCCAGGTCAGTGTGGAAATATAGTCTTTCCACCTAGTCCTGGGTCTTCCCCGAGGTCTCCTCCCAGTTGGATGTGCCTGGAATACCTCCCTAGGGAGGCGCCCAGGGGGCATCCTTACCAGGTGCCCGAACCACCTCAACTGACTCCTTTCAACGCAAAGGAGCAGCGGCTCTACTCTGAGTTCCTCTCGGATAGCCGAGCTTCTCACCCTATCCCTAAGGGAGAGCCCAGCCACCCTCCTGAGAAAACCCATTTCGGCCGCTTGTACCCGCGATCTAGTTCTTTCCGTCATTACCCAACCTTCATGACCATAGGTGAGGGTAGGAACAAAAATTACCCGGTAGATCGAGAGTTTTGCCTTCTGGCTCAACTCTCTTTTCGTCACAACGGTACGGTAAAGCCATTGCAATACCGCACCCGCTGCTCCGATTCTCGTAACGTAATTACGTAAGTACGTAATTCAAAGTCATGTAAATTAAGGTAATGTAAAGAAAGATAATGTAAAGTAATGTAAAGTGAAGTACTGTAAAGTACACAATATAAAGTCATGTAAAGGCATGCAATTTAAGGTAATGTAAAGTACTGTAAGGTCGATCATGTAAGGTAACATAATGTAAAGTGCATAATATAAGGTCATGTGAAGTTATGTAAAGTTATGTAATTTAATATAGTGTAAAGTAATGTAAGGTAAAGTTATGTAAAGTTATGTAATTTAATATAGTGTAAAGTAATGTAAGGTAATGTAAAGTAACAAAAAAAAGCAGCATGAAGCAATATAAAGTAAAATATTGTAACATTAATAAAATGAAATGAGATGAAAAAATAAACCCAGACGTTGATGAGACTTGTATTAAATGAGGATGTGCCAGCCCTGCAGAAGAACAGTGTGTGGCTCCACCCCCTGAGTCAATGCAGTAAAGAACATAACATTGTAGATTTTCCCTTTAAATCAGTCTGCTCTGACCTTCTCTCACGTTAGCTTGTGTAGGTGTCGTCTATCATTACTCAAAGAATGGTTAGCCAAACTAGCTAGCTAGCCAGTTTTATTTGCTAATCAGAGCTAGCCATGTAAGTTAGCCAGAGCAGGGTTGTACACTGAGCATTGTTCAGGAAAATGTCACTGTTGTAGTGCCTGGATTAACTGGAGTGTATGAGAAAGTACTGGACACAGTGTACTCTTTATAAAGTGTATACACGTGTGCGCGCACACACACACACACACACACACACACACACACACATTGGTCTATAAATGTCATGTCACATTTCTCCCTGACCTGTTGGCACTGCTAATGAAAAAGAAACGGCGAGATGGAGGGAAGAAAAATATCTCCGAGTCTTGTTCTTCTCACACAGGAAAATGTCAAACACACTGATATGCGCACACACACACACACACACACACACACACACACACACGGATATCACCTGTATTGTTACAGCTGACACTTGTGCTTGATCGGTTGGTCTTTTTGTATCTGTCTGTCTTTCTTATCTCCCTGTCTATCTGTCTGTCTCTCTCTCTCTTTTTATCTGTCTCCCTTTCTATTCCTCTCTCCATTTATTTACAGAGCCCTCCACTAATATTGGCACCCTTGGTAAAAATGAGCTAAGAAGGCTGTGAAAAATTTATCTTTACGGTTTAACCTTTTGATCTTTTGTTCAAAAACTCGAGCGTGTTCAGTGTGTCAGACGCTACTGGACCTTCACATGGGATCGGGTTCTGTGGTCAGATGAAACCAGAATAGAGCTTTTTGGTAATAAACACCAGAGATGGTTTTGGAGCACACAGAGAGGT